>JALLAY010000517.1:0-14614 GCA_036939635.1 Cyclotella baltica | reverse complement strand
GCCTATTCTAGATACTTCTAGACCTCACTGGGTGTGTCAGACACTAGTTTATAGGCTCTAGGACCTCTCATGGTCCTTGTTTGACATCATTCTCTATTTATCCGGGCCAGGAATTCTGCGAAAATTTAAAATTTAACGATAAAAGTGAAAATTCACTGCCATAGTATTAATTAGACTCTTAGTAGTGTTGCTATGCATTTGTCGTCTAATTTATGTCATGAAATTACTAGAAGCCATCCTTCATTACCTCCACTTTCTTTGTTTTTTGCTCAAATGACTCTCGGTTGATTGATTTGTCCCAGAGTAATGTCCCCACCCCCCTTGATTGTGTTTACGCAGAGCCTCCATTCTTTTTTGTCTCTCTGCCTCTTCTCAATCTACCCCCGCATCCATTTGTGCAGCCTATTGTTTGTTCCCCCCTCTGGTTTGGCAGTTGTCCCCTAGGAACATTTTCACCGCCAGAACCAGCATCTGCAGCTGAAGACTGTCCGAAATCAACACAAAAATAAACCCCATGAAACTCTTTAAAATACCTCGCTGCCTCCAAAAACCCTGCCCTTGCCTTTCCCAGCTAGATAACACACACCTAGAGATACTCTTTCAAAAGCTCCAACGTTGGATCAAAGATACCATCTCTAAAAGTCCAGTCACTACTACCTGTGCAGCTGTTTTAGTGACTGGGGGGCTGGGCTTGTACGTCAGGCCCTGCGGGCTAGCACCTCAGAGAAGCCAAGAGAATGTGAGGTGGAAAGGTGCCCAAGTAAAAAGAGTAGATAAAAACCTGCCGGTCCTAATTTATTTTTCCAATTTGAATTTGACTTCGTATATTTGTGCCAGTTTTTCTTTGTCGAATATTATGACCTCATCAAGAGTATCTTTTTGGATTTTCGAACTCAATTGCAATACAACTATCACGAAAATTAAATGTAGTATTATAAACAGAGAAGATGACTTCTCGCCGAATGCCGAACCTACTATCTACCACTTCTTCATACCTATCAGCTTCCACCAGAGTCTACCAGTTTCTCCTAAAACAAAACCATGGCGGCGGCAGCGGTCAGCGGCAGGTGAAAAGAGCACTATCATCACAGACTTAATGTCTAGACTACCCAGACACACAAGGATCTCATGGGGTGGGGGCGATATCTTATCAAACGATGGGTGCATATCCGAGGAAACGGCGCCCACCCCAACGCCATCAGCACCGGCACTGCCGGAGACAAATCTTGGTAACAGAAAGTCCGTTTTTTCTCTCAAGTCAGAGGGTTGGTATAAATCTCGTTATTTTTTGGACTTGGTCCATAGATTAAAGTTGCGGACTGAATTTTATGATGAGAAGGCGGGGGTGGATCCTGTTGATTTTGGGAAAGATATGGAGGGACCAACTTCTTTGGTAAGATACGAAACCAAGTTGTTCAATTGTCTTGCGGCTAATGTTGCCATAATTTATGTTCACTATCATCGCGCCATTTCGATATAAAACAGGAGGAGTTCACTGAGGATTGTTTGCATCTACAGGAGGAGGTGGAGTCTCTTTATTCCGGTGGAGACGCCGAGGCGAGTTTATCCGGATCTATATGTTTCGTTATGTTGAGCTCCTAACTGACTCTTCGAATCTTACATAAATTCAGCTCACTGCTTTCGAATTATGTCAGATAATACTTAAACTGACGACCCTACTGAGTGCCACCGTAACATTTGATTGTGTAGCTCATTATGGTGGCGGTAAGGACCAAAAGAAATCAAGTGACGACAACAACAACAAAGATGGGGAAGATGCAACTGATACTCAGGAGCTTGGCGGTGATTTGAAAAGCAGTGGTGGTGATGAATTAGAGAAGAGAATTAATAGCAATCTGCCATCAAGGAAGAAAAAATCAGGAGTGGATAGTGACAAAATTATGGCGGGGAAGAATCCAACACTTCATTTCGACCAAATGGGATATCTCCTGGGAACCAAGTTTAGTGAAAAAGAAATTAATGATTCGATGCTTTTAACATTGTCGCACGGGAAGCATGTTGTTGATTTGAAAGGGTGTGGTAGTGTTCAGGATGATGTCCAAAACAACAATGGTATCGATGACAATTTGAACACTTTAGACGCAATGTTTGCCATCACCTCAAAGACAAGGTCGGCTCTTCTATCTGTGGCAGCACACTTATTGAACAGGAAGGACGAACTTGAAACGGCTCAAAATTCCGAGCTAGTTCGCTGGAAGAGGAAAAAGAAAAAACAGAGCGAGCAATCATGGTTCTCTTCTCTCTTTGGGCCACCTAGCGAAGATGAGTATACCATGGTACTCATACTTGACTGGAAGAATCTGCTAAAAATGTTCCTGCATACGGTGCCATATCTTGATACACGCAATACTGGACCAATCCAGATGAGTTTCCTCAAGAGACAAAACCCTTTGCAAAAAGAAACTGTGCATTTGATATCACGCTCAAGAAAGTTCTTCGATCAGGGGCTCCGTCCTCATGGATGGGATGGAGAGAAACCATCCTTGGACTATGCTTCTCGTGACGTTTGGCGCCTTTTGAAAAAGGACTTGTTGCCCAAAACCCATCCCAATTCATATTTCCGTGCACTTGTCTTACTCTACCTCTTCCATCCCTCAAGTTGCTCCCGTTCTTATTATATCAAGATTCTGCCTCGATGGATGGAGAGGTGGACTGCCGTGAAGCAATCTCCTGAGGTAGACTTTTTGTGGGTTGTATGCTATTGTAGGGCCAGGAAATATGTTAAAGAGAGTGATTTTGATTGGAGTAAAATCAAAAGGCATCTTGATCATGTGGACCCTATTTTGGAGTCAGCCAGGTGGAGTGACAGAGTGAGATTATCAAGGATGAGTACAACTGAGTCATCTCTATTTGATGACCTGAGCAGTTTAATGCCTCCAAGTGAAGGGCTTGAGGAGCATCGGAGTTCTCTTCGATCGGCCCCCGAAGAACGAAGGCCTTCTTTGTGTACAGAAGACTCTGGAACACCGACCAAGTTGGTAAAAGACAGAAGGCCTTCCTTACAGAGAGAACAATCAGATTTGTCGAGAGCTGCTAGTTTTTTGCGAAGAGATATTAGACCAGCCATTCAACGTGACACTCTTACGAATTCAATTTTTGAATTCAGAAAAATGCACATCGGGAGTTTACTTGAGACTGAAGACCCATCGCCAGGAGACATAGAAAGTCCTCAATCAGAAAACGAACAGAAAAGTGAGTTGCGCGCCAGTTTTAAGCGGGACATTGGTGAAGCTCAAGAAAATTATCATACTATAAATCGAAGCTACAGTACAGAGGAGCTTAATCACAGCCCACTCACCAAAACAATCATTCATGAGGCTAGGGAAAAGCTTGAAATGCAACACTTGGATGAGGGCAGGGAGCGTACCAACTTTATTCGGGAATACAGCGCAACAAAACAAAGGTACTATTCGCTAAATAAAGAGGCCAGTGCAGAGGAACTTGACCAAGCTATTCTTAGCGAGGCCAGGAAAAAGCATTTTGCAGATTCAAACACCACCGGGGATTAATCGGGTTGAAATAATGTTGTATTTTGTAAAAACTAAAGGTAGAGTATAACTCAAAATTTGTAGTAAATATTTGTTGGCTTGAATATCGTTATGTAGAAAATGAGCATATTGTGTACTATGAAGCCAACAACTTCATCTACAACTTTTGGTTGTCAGACATTTTGGATGAGAGGGCTGCACGCATTATATCTAAGAAGAAAGTGATTGATGATTATAGAAGCAGGTTGTAGCAGGAAGTGGTGGGAGTTTTGGGGGTGGACTATGCGGGAAATCCTGCAGAGTAGGAGCAGTCGTGGAGGCTTTCGCGCCTCCAAACTGGTGTGACCAACTTAGCTGGAAATGTCATCTGTTCGAAGGCCATAGAATATGCCTGTCTTGATGTGGCATATGCCATGTCATAAATCATGCCTCCATCACATCATATGGACTTCTGTGTGACATGCAAATGCCACTGTGCCCTTGGTGATATTGTGACATAAAACAAAGGATCAATAGTCCCACGATGAGATCATCTCATACATTTGTAATGGTTTACACCACACCAACATTGTGTTTGAACGTAACCCGAGGATGCTTTACATGCATTTAACTATCTAACATCCTACTAGTAAATGAGAACATTAAACCAAGGACACACGTCATTGGATAATCACACAAGAAAGCTGGAACTGCTAATGGAACTGCCCATGACAATGTATGACTGTATGACAAATGACTAAGCCCCAGAACCATAACATCGAGGCACGAAGGCACATCATGTAGAGGTTCAGATAGATCTGGAAAGCAAGTATGACTTGTCATGACGCATCATGTGACATAAACCCTAACATTCCCACCTAATGCGGCGGATGAAATTTGTTGGTCCCTGCCACTGGTGTCAGAGTGTGAAACAACCAATGAGTAGCCTCCCTAGCTGTTGTGGATATTCTGGTAGTATCTGGGGCAGTAGCTGGACCAAAGACTGCTCAAATATGGGGTTGTTTACAGTGTTAGTATTCTGAAAATTTAGATGGAGAAGTGGCTGAAGGGTGGACACAGTTCGGTGGAAATTACCATTGATTCAGTCATGCACAGAAGAGCTCCGTGCCCTTACTGTGATCTGTCACATGGCTGGCTGTAGTGGAGGTGATTCGAGACAGATGAAAGGGTAGCATTGTTGGGTTGATTGATTGATTGATTGATTGATTGATTAATGTTGTTGTTGTTGTTGTTGTTGTTGTTGTTGTTGTTGTTGTTGTGTCAGTTCATCTATTATCCAATCGGAGTGAATGAAAATGAGCTTTCGTCCATTGAGTTAACAATTTTCGTTCTCAATAGGATGAAGATTTCTATGCAGAACACCTTCCATAAAGCTGTTTCACATTTTCAACTGCGTTCTTTTAATTCAACTGACACTGACACTGTGTTTCACATAGAAATCATTAAAAATTGTTAGGTGTCATCCTTCCGCTATTCTAGAGATATACTGTGCTCTAGCTGACTTGAGACTGCTACCAAATAACCCAAGAATAGTATTTTTCTGGATAACTTCTGCATAAATGCACAATACTGGAGACTGGATTTTGTTGTTCATTTGAAAATTCACACAATGCATTACCATATCCCCCAGATTCTTGAAGATTCCGATGAACGAGCATAGACGTGGTATAAAGTCGAATCTCAACTGATGATCATGACGCCAAACTTTGTTGTTAAAAAATACCGATGTCCTAACTTAGTTGTCGTGAAGGAACATTCTTGGTAGTTCTTTGTGTTAATTATAAATTTGTTTTGGAAATGTTTTTCACACATAGGTATCTGAAGATAATTTACTAAAGATACTGATACTGACTTCAAATAACAAGGGGGAAATTCTGTTTCCCGACAGATAGAGGGTGGCTAATTTTTACGACTACTTTCATTGATTAGTGTAATTATTACGACTACTTTAAACGGCGTACTTCATATATATTATGTCTATTGAAATTATTTATTGATCGTAAAATAGTACATACTAAACTAATTGGGAAAAGGTAGAATCAGGCCCATGACAGGTTTATAGTCGTTAGTGAATAAATATTCACAAATGTGTGAACGAAATGAGAAGGACATCTGCACAGACAGATACGACGACCGTGAATTTCATGAATAGCTTGGCCAAACCATTCGTCGATCAATCAAGCAAGTGGAACCAACAACCGTGCAAACAGATGCTTGACAGTGAGCCGTTAGCCATCAATCAACAACCAGCAAAGCAAGCAATTTTGCGATTGCTATGTGCAAATTAGCATCTTTCAACTACACTAAAAGGCCACACTCATTGAGGGGGACACCAGCAGCGCAAGAGACGGCTGGTGTCCACCATCGACAAGGCTAAACACAGAGACTAACCAAATTAATACATATTAATCAATCAAGTAGCTGGCAGAAGACCACAACAAAGAAACAACAATCAAACACAACCAGATCACAACAAAAGAACAAAAAAACAATCAAGTAGCTAGCAGAGCAGAAGACCACAACAAAGAAACAACAATCATCCAGATTGTGGATCGGCTCATCCTCGATTGAATTTTTTATGAATGCTCTGCCTGGATGGATGGTTGTTTGAATTGACGTGCCACTTGTAGATAATAGAATGAATGGCTCTGGCGAGCGAGCTACAAAGAACACTTTCAGATCACGCAGAAAGATACTATTGTTTTAAAAGGTACATTTTTAAAGGTATTAATACCATGCTTCTACGAAGTTTTCTACAGAAGTAAATTTTACCTTTAACTTATAACTAAGTAAAATCACAATAAGTCGATAAATATAAAAGTTATAAAGGTAAAACTGTGAAATCAAGCAAAGGTGATTTTGAATACTGATTGATTAGCTTCAAATAATATGCTCCGGGAGTAGAGGTACACTCTATCTGATTTTTAAAGTATGATCCGCTGACCCCCTTCATCGGAATCGATCGAATCAAGTGACGTGTTCTAATTGTCAAAATATGTGCCTATGACCGCTTCATAGGAATCAATCAAATCAAGTGATGTGTGTGATGTGTTCAAATTTTCAACATCTGTGCCTTTGACCGCCTTCACATTAATTATTGACCGCATTGAGTAACGTTTTCCTATTACAAATTTTTATCAGTCATTTCATCGATAAAGTGCAAAAACGATCTCTGGTGACGTCGGCAGATATTCAAAAATGTGGGGAAAATGACACAAAGAGGTACTTATGATGACATATATCTTTAAGATTTTTTCAATTTTCTCCTACCACCACACCACTGGACTTACTCTGGGACATCCAATCAACTACACACCCCACTATACACGAGAACAACTATCATCTCCCTGTATTGGTTTAAACATGTGGTATTTTCAATACACTGTTTTCAAAACAGCTCACTGCTCTGGTTCCTAACAACTATGTACAATATAAATATTTACAGGTTCTTTTTCCTTACTGTTATTTGAAATTAGCATCCCCATCACCGGTCATCAAAGTCTGGCAGTGGTGGAGGTTCCATCAGAGACATTAGTTCTACTCCTCCTTCCGACTCATAGCCCCATGAAGAATCTAGTTGATAAACGTTTTCATCACTACCATTTGAAAAATCTGTAGGTGCATCACTAGTGGAGAGGTCTGTTTCGTTTTCCCGCACTTGATTTTCCACTTCAGCATCTGTTGATGCCTGTGTGTTCGACACCTCAGGTGCACTCTCCTGTTTTTGTGATTTCAAGTTGTCTTGTTGTGTTTGCTTCTTCGCTGGTAGTTTTTTCTTCAATCTTCCCTGGGTTTGCCTAGAACGTTGTCTCATTTGAAAAGTTGAGGGTGTAATTAGCCCATGCATGCCTGTTGCACGAGAAAATGCCTTTCTTATTGCACGAAATGGTACATTTCTACTTGGCGGCTTTGGCTTTTCCTCCAATGATTGAGTGAATGTTGTGTTCTGCAAAGTTAAGTTTAACAATGGTGATTCAAAAGTTGATGTTTCTTTGCTGTCCTCCGTGGTATTGGCTCCAGTACACGCGCCAAATCCATTCAATGTCTGCTGGAATAGATCTTTCACAGGCTCCATTGACGGCTCACTGACTCCAAACGAAACTCCACTCTTTTCCAATCTTTCATAGATCTTGGACGCAGCTCTTTCTACCTCTCCCTCCAATGAAGACAATTGCAATACTTTTTGGGCAGAAACTGACGCCTCCCATGCTGCTCTTTCCTCAGATATCCTCTGCTGTATCTGCTGCTGTGTTTTCTCTTGCCACTTCAAACGTTCAGATTCAAGCCTGCTCTCTAACTCATTCAAAAAGTGAGATTCTACTTCAGATTTTTGATGAGCAAGTTTTGCTTTCCACTCATGAACTATATTTGCCTCCAATTGAGATATTTGATTTCGGTGCATCGCTTCCAAACTGGCCCTTTCCCGAATCAACAGCTGATCAAAGTGTTCAGCACTTTGCACTTTCTCTTTTTCAAGGCTATCTTGAAGTTCACGAGCTTTGATCATATCCCAATTTTGCTTCTGATCCTCAATTCGCCGTCTGGACTCTGCCTCCCACTCTCTCTTACTTTCTTCGATCTTTAAAAACAACTGCCTTGCACTCTCGCTCTTAATTTCTTCGCTTTGACGCTCTACCTCTTGCACCTTCTGCTTCCAGTCTTTGATTTCATTTCGCAATTTATCAATTTTCACACGTGATTGTGCTCTTTCCTTAACTAGATCCTCGAGCAATGGTTTGGTTTCGCCCTGCTCTTTCGCCAAGGCTTCCACCTGAGACTTCCAAGATGCTGCCTCCTTTTCATGTCTCTTAGCCTCCGCCTCCAACTCTTCACACTGTTTCTCTCGCAATTCAATTTCCTTCTTGGCAATAGCAAATGTTGCCAGTCTATCCTCCAATGTATCGACATAAGTCCCAATCAATAGCAACTCTTCCTTCGTCCGGTTCCACTCAGCCTCTCCCTCATCAAACTGAAGCTCCCACATCTCTCTATCTTCTTCATATTCAGCCTTCAATTGCTCAAGCTGTTCCCTAACACGCCGTTCACCCTCCCGAGCCTTCTCCAGCTTGGGACCCTCCTCCCTGATCTCCTTTTGCAACTGTCGCAATGCCGCCTTCAACACCATTTTGTCCTCTTCGAAGACAGCCACACGGTCATTGAGCTCATTGATGAGAGAATTCCTCGATTGCACCACATCCATAATAGCCGAATTATTCCTCTGCACCGTTATCAGTGAAGCCTCCAACTCCTCCACACTAGCTCTTTCCGTCTGCAAAGCATGCAGCAGCGTTGACCGTGCCATCTCCTGCGCCGCCCGCAACCGCTCCTGTTCAATTGAATGCTCCTCACCCCTATCCTCGGTCTCAAAACCAAACAGCCATGCCCAAAACCCCCTCTTTTTACGCTTTGATACATGCTTCCTCTTGAAGTTCTTGAGGAAATCACTCTGTTCACTCTCAAACCGTTCGGTCTCAACCAAGCATGCCAACTGTTCCAATTCATCAGTAACTGAACGTAATTCAGCACGTAATTCTACCAATATCCTTTCATTCTCTTTTTTATCATTTTCGGCACCTTCCAATTTTGATTCGTACTCCGCAATCTCTTGTTTTAGAGAGTCGATGGTATCGGCTAGCTCGGTGCAATTCTTCTCGAATTCCAAGTTGCGATTGTGGACGTAGTTGAAATTGGCATTGGCATCTGCCAGTCGTTCTGTTAATACGTCAATTCTTAAGAGTAAATTCTCTGATTCAGAGGTTAGTGATTCGACGTAGGAGGATAAGTTGTGGAGTTGATGGGTTAATGTCATTTCACGTAGGGTAGATTCGTCTAGTTCGTACAGGAGGTTTTGGTAGGTGGATGGATCGATGTAGTTGGGTATATTGTAGGGTGGTGGATAGGTGTTATAGGAGTTGTAGTTTTGAGGTGGGGGTTGTTGGTGTTTGGACTGATCTTGTTGATTCAATGGTGTGTTTCTTTGTGGTTCATAACTAATGTCCTGCTGCTGCTGATGTTGTTGCTGTAAAGGAGGAGGAGGGGGTGGCGGAGGCATCCCATCTCTAGCTCCTTTTGTTGATATTGTTGATTCTTCAGAAGAAGATGACTTTCCCAATATTTTACCAAACCACCCACCACCACCATTGTTTGTGCCAGATGAAGTATTAGCTGCAGATTTTGAATTGGGATCGTTTAATTTTCCAGTGACAATATTGGCAGATGCATATTTGGCAGCGAGTGCAGAGGCACCATCAGTCACTGGCAATTCTGCTGCTGCTGCTGCTGCTGACTTTGTTTCTGGTGAGTAATTGACTGCGGCGGATTCAATGTGATGTGTTGGATTGCTATTGCCATTTCTACTTTGTATCTCATTTATTGCACCTACATTTCCGTTTGGAGTTGCACCAGCAAATGGTCCAGCATTTCCAGAGGAAGCATTGACTGATAAAATTATATCATTCACCAGCAGCAACAATAATGATAGCGATATCATGGTGTATACAATTGACGGTTTTCCTGTATGCCAGATCGGTTCAAGTTATGAGCTTTGCCCTGTACGATTTAAAGCGCATATGTACGAAATACAATGGCCAAATCATAGATCAATAAATTCAAACTTAGCCAACAGCCACGATAGAGAGTAGGTCAAACATGAGCATATGCCAAGTGGTAAGAACGCATAAAAACATCCAATCAGACGACATAACTGAAATCACAACTGCATGCAATCATGAGATCGACCGGCCTAAACAGCCATTTACTTTTAAGTTCGGTCCACTTTACCATACCGGACGCAAATACCACTTACTTCAAAGACGTACAGTAATAGTTATTACGCACTCAGTGCCAGTTCTAATAACTCTTTCCCTCTTTCCGCAAGCTTTACTAAGGACTAAACGCCATGGTTGAAAGAGGTTGAAAGCTGTTGAGATGTAAAAAGTTTTGGTGAGCCCCGACATCAACTAACCTTTCTAAACACTGATTTTTACATGATCTAATAATTGTTTCGCACAGTGATGTAAATGGCGGGTAAATGTCCGGCATATTTTTTTCCATATTATTATGATAATCGGAGACAATCTTACTGTTTGATAAAAAGAGGTATTGAGAATACAGTGATACCCTGGTACGTAAGAGCTTCTCTAGAGCTACACGTGTAACAATTACCTCTAGATACCTAGAAATATCTTCCATTACATAGATACATACCTAAGTACTATATGGAACTACCTATAGGTGTTAGTTCTTGGTTGGTTCCTGCAGTAGAGTGAGATGTGGCCTGGGCAGTGTCATTGGTGGCCGCATCTGTTCATTGGGTTGTACCCGGAGTAATTGGAGTCTGGAGTAGATTTCCAGATATGTTACATGCATGTAGTGTAGGAGGTAGATTCAATCTTGTTGTGGTCGAGTGGTTTATGGTAGTCTTAAAGATTGTAACGATTGGGAGAAGTAAAAGGAGTGTAGAGAAATATGTTGACGTTTTGTTGCCCAAGAAAATTGCACCAAAAAGTCTTTTGATCCTGAGCAGCAGTGCTATAAAAGTATTGAAGACGTCACAAATATGGACTTGGAGGGAATCCCCTGAGAGAACATCCGATACGTAATTAGAGAGTATTAAATTCACCAGCTGTTGGACGCTGTAGGACGTTTGTATCATTGTTTCTAGCTCGATGAAGTCCCGTGGTAGCAGGACAGAGGTGAGTTGAAGATGCTACTCCAGCCGGTGGAAACGAGAGCTCTCCCCTAGTGTATTAAGGGCTCAACCCATTTATCAAGCTTAAGGTGGAATTATGAGAGTTAAGCTATAATCACTCAACAGGCACTCTGGGACCTTTGATCTGGTCACTAACGACAGTGCTAGATCAATATCCTTAGTCGCTCTTTGTCAACTGGCCGACTCTAGGATGAGAGGCTGTAGCCAGTATTACTCCTTCACTATCTCAAAGCACTATAAAATTATATGTCATAAATCATATGTGTGGGATAGGAGCACATGTGCTATACATGTGATGATCTCTGGGCTACTTACCAAATTTCTCTACTGCCAGCTCAAACAAAATTGAGAAAGAATGTCTTTGAAAACACCTATGTGTAGAGAATTATGTTAAAATTTTCGAGGTATGTGATCAAAATAAAAATATCAAAAAAATAACAATTATATGGATCACATTCTACAGCCTAGTCATCCATCAGAACTAGAAAAATATCACTGACAGTTCTGGTGCATCTGACACCAAATGGTTGATCAGTCATTAAGGAGTTGGTGACAGGAAGAGAGTAAACACCGGAGGAGTATGATGTTATAGAAACTACACTAAAACAATATGCTTTGGAGACTCTGTTGCTTGTGATCCTATCACAAAAATGCAAGGCATATTCTTAGCAATAGATAAGGGTTTGGGAGGTGCTTTGGAAGATTTCAGTCCTCATGCAGATGTAGATAGCATCAACACAGAGCATTAGTGTGGGTTCACTTCTGAGAAGCCTGCAAATGTGATCAATAGGAATAGAATGATAGGCATTACTCAGAGAGTAACAGTTTGACACAATTATTGTCATTGTCATAGATCTTGAAGACTCATTCGTGGGTGTGACATTTCTAGAGTTGAAAACAAATGGAAATGAATGCTTTTGATAATAATACTTCCATATCAGCTGTTATGAAAGAAAAAGACCTGAAGGTATTGGTCAAATGTTCTGCACCATCCAGCTTACTAGTCAACAGCTGGAGTATCATTTTTTTAAAAATTGAATACTTTGTTTTGCACATAACTAGGAGATTGACTAGTGCCGGCTGTCAAAAATATGGCTGCCAATCATCTAAATTTCTGCAGGTCTGGATGTATGTTTGACTGTAGTTTCACAACCAGACCATCCTTTAGGCCACAAAATCATTTATTGCAATGGTCCACCATCTATCCAGCACATTGATACCTTACTGCCTTACTTGTCTCATGCTGACTATATAATATTTCTGTAAAAAATTGCTAAGAAGGGTATTTCCAAATTTTGTGTAAAGACACTAAGTCTAGGTGTTCACAGAGACTAGATAGCAAATGGGTTATCACAAAACACGTTAGTTGTTTTCATCGCAGTTCATGTAGACTACCTTGGCAGTAGACATTATTTTTCAGATGACAGATTAAATGATGGCCAGAACTCCATGGAATTCTCAACATTTTATTCTGATAATGTGGTCTTTCTCGTTTAACTCCAGTTTACTTCACTCTTTCTCTCTTGTTATACTATTTTGGAACTGGCCAAGTGATTGAGAATCAATCTTTCTCTCCGGTAGTGCCTCATTCATCAATGTCAATTGCATTAACCACCTCTGAAGCAACATCTCCAGCAATCTTCAACAAAACACCCAAAACGACAACTCCCCCAACATAAACATACCAAGGCTGTGAATTAGCCCCATACTCCACATCCGTCAATGCCTTCCCAATCTCACCCGCATACACATAGGCAAATGTCCCCGGCGCAAATCCCAGCAATGTCCCAAAGAAATATGGCCAAAACTGTATACTCGACGCTCCGTACAAATAATTCGAGAGCGCAAAAGGGAACAGCGGTGACAGTCTCAATAGCAACATTAATTTAAACCCCTCCTTCTCCACTGCTCGATCCATACTTCTAAACTTTGGATTGTCCTCCAGTATACTCTCCACATATCCACGTAGTATAGTCCTACCAATGACGAAGCTTACGCTAGCAGCGATTGATGCACTAAATAGACAAACGGCTGTTCCGGGGATGAGACCGAATAAGTACCCCGATGAGGCAGTTAGGATGGGTACTGCTGGAATGGCTAGTATTTCAGCTAGGACGTAAAAGGCAGAATAGTAGACTAGGCCTTTGCGAGGGTCGAATTCAGAGATGGATTGGAGGATGGTGTCGAAGGAGGTTGAGGGGTCTTGTATTAATTGTCTGTAAGACGTTGTGTACAACAAATAGTGAAGGGTCAATTCATAGCCTTCATCTTTTCTATTACCAAACTTCTCAATTGATAAACTCACCTCAATTCCAAATCAATTCCCAAATCATTACTCATTGACACCCCCAAAGCAAACGCTGCAGCAAGAACAAGCACTGTTCCTCCAATAAGTACCCACTGTGACGACATTGTTGTAGAATTATTCAAATCTGTTTCAACTGTGCTGATTGAATCATCTGATTCCATGTCTAATTCAACCTGCATAAATGGCTTTAACGTGCCTATAAAATTATTGTTCGACATGTTATCGTTCCGCTCATCGTCCCCGTTGATAACATCAAGATTCTCATTTGAATTTCCTTTCTTTCGTTTCAATTGCGGAAGTATATAGCATTTAGTGTTGCATCGAAGAACAGGATTAAATGGTCGTGGGCGTGAAAATGAATTCGATTGTGTTATGAGCAGCCCGGCTACTAGGAGGCTTGATTGGATTGATGTGTGTGATGGTAACGCCATTTTACAAAAGAGTATCGGAGAGGTTTAAAGTGCTGAAGAATGTGATTGTATTGCTGAAATGAGTAATGGAGATGCAATTTGAGCGATGGAAAAATAAATCGATGCCCAACCCCAGGTCAAAGCCACCAGGTAAAATAGCTAATGCAACTGCTCGATCGATTCGTCTCTCTTCCGTGAATTATCCCATTTCAGCTCAATGAGACGGACGGATGGATCGTTTGTGGGTGTGTTGAAGTCGAAGATTGTCCTCAGATTCGGTCGATTCGTCGATTAATTGACGGTGGCGTTTTGGTTTTTTGATGTTCGTTTTAATGAGAGGGTTGAGTGTGTTTGATCATGTGAGAGAAAGAGAATGAGGAATACTGACGTCAATCTGTCTATTACCTTTGAGATTAAAGAAAATATGTAGAGGAGAGTAATGAAAGACATCAGATATGAAAGGTAAAAAGTTTCGCGCCACATTTTAAATCAAGTGTAAGGTATCTACTCGGTATCCATAGCTATACGTTGTGAATAAATAGGAATTAGTACTGATTATACCGTCGCCACTACACCAACAACAACCGCATCGAACCGCACCCAAGCCATCAGCCATCAGCCAGTAGCCTTTTGATTAGATATAGGGCGCTCAGAATAGATGTTTGGGGCTCATTTC
>JALLAY010000516.1:0-14626 GCA_036939635.1 Cyclotella baltica | reverse complement strand
AATGCCGAGCATCGCAAAGCGCTAGGCCGAGCAAAGCGGAGCCTAGTTGTCTTTAATGTTGGTGCAATCATATAACAATAAACTCTAGATATGAAACATACTCGAAAACCGTGAAATTTTAAATTTGGTCTTGCCCCATGCTGTATAGAAATCTCCTTACTACAAATTTCATGTCTTTTGCAACAAATTGGGCCATTTCACCCATTTCCCAATTGGGCTCAAGGTTTTCAAATTTCAAAATTGGGCTCATAGAACAATAAGATTTGGCTTCTCCACTTGCTAGCTTGCCATCAGGATCAATCTCCGCTCCATCAAATGCCCACCCCTTCAAAACAAGAGAAACTACCTCGTTTTGTTGTCGAAACACTTTAAAATGAATGCCTTCTCATATTCGGAAATTGGAACAGATACAGAGACACACATCCGTTCCAACTGCCAATCTTGCATGGGCATTCATTTGTTGAAACGTCATCTTGTCCTGTAGCACTTTTCAGGAAATAGGAAGAGCCAAAGAATTGTTTCTGGGATCCCATGACAGATCTAGACCTCTTTGCTGACTGGTAAAAGATGCAATTGTGATGTCATTTCAAATAATATGACATCATGATTGCACCGTGAATGTGTGTTAGCCTTACACGATGTTATGCACTGCACAGAGAACTTGTATCAGCCAAACTGGATATCATCAATTGCACATAGAACTTGCTTCGACCAATCTCTCATGCCAAAAACCACACAGAAGAACATGCACCAGCGAATCAACTTCATTGATGGACTTCTTAAATGGTTCTTCCGACTAATTTTAATCACTATTAGTTAAATATTTGACACTACCTTCCCGGTTTCCCCCCCAAACAAACACAGGGGAATTGGCGAGACTTCCCGTCCCCGTTCCCAAAGTCAATTTCTCGGTTCCCGTTTGCAGGACCAGGCTCTACTTTTCAGTTCAGATTGAAAGGATCATTCTGTCGTTTGTGAGGAAGGAAATGAATGTCCCTTCACTTGTTGCTTTTTTGTTCTATTCGAAACAAACATGATCCGACACTCTTATTTGATTGGCAATGGATTAAAGGAATATCATTTGTTTCAATGAAACTGAAAATCATGACAGACATGATCAACCATGCAAAGCGGGGAAAGAAGACAATCAAGCGATTGAGGATCAAGCAACAATCAACCATATTCTCGGCAAATCGACCAACAATCAAACGTAAATGACCAGCCGGTCAAGAAGAGACAAGAGGGTGATCTGATGGCATTCTATGGCACAGAAAATCTACGGCTGCCAATAAGCCTGTGCAAAAAATAGCAGTGGAATTCCCAAAAGAAAAGAAGTAGTAAAAATAGCATTTTACGTCTACGAATTCCTACGTACGTTTTGTACCGGAAATTTGTGGTGCAAAAGACACGTGTAATCTGCTCAGGCATTCTGGCAGGTGAGACTTGTAGTGGAGTGTACGACAGGTGTGGGATTGGTGGAGAACGAACCACTCTCTACACTCTACACCTTGAATGTTCTATTTTGCTGAAGCAGTGCACCTTGTTGTTCTTGCCCAGAATTTAAGTGCATCAGTGGAGTGTGTCTTAAGTCGGTGACACTCAATTACAGGTGTATCACCTCTTGAAGAAAACATGGATGTTCGTTTGATGGGGAATAAAAAGATTTAACAAGTATCTCAGTGGAATTGAATAGATAATACATTCTAAAACATATTTATACATTCATTACAGTGTTAGACATCTGTACATTGTATTAAGAGTGACTGGAGGCTCTAATGAGGCACTGGGTTCACCACAATTAGAACCCCTTTTTGACCCAAATATGGAGTTTTTCGGCGAATCTGGGTCATGTATGGAGACCCCAGACCTCATTGCCTTACTCACTTACCTTAACAAAGACCCATCAAAAAGCGTGCACCACAAAAGAAACCCCATTCCCGAGTACTACCGAGATCCTCCGACTTCCTTTGTTATCCCAATATTTAACGCGAACGAAGTAGAACTTCCAAATTGACGCATCATCTTCAGTTGCAGAGGTAACTGGCAATTGATTTTGAGGGGTGTCCCTTTCGGTTTCAGTACATCCAATTTTCACAATTGAACAAGCCTCGTCCATGCCTCAATACCCTGCATGCCTGCCCTGTAACCTGTTTGATTTTATTTAGATCACGTCCCAATCAGCCGGATTTTTGCCATGGAACAGATTCGAACCCCAATGTTCAACCGGGACTCGAAGCTGCCCGTGAATGTTGATTGAACCTGGGGCGTGAAAATTATAGCAACAAAAACCAATTTTAAAAAGCACAATTTCAGCCCAAACACTTCTTGTGTCCATAATAAGATTAAGCAATTCACTCACCAAGCTATTTTCATAACCACTAGACTTCGCAGAATGAATTGCGCCAGTGACCTTGACTGCCGCCTCATCCTTGTTGGGAGGCCTGTCTCCTCATGGAGACTGAGAAAGGAGGAGTCTCACAGATTTTTCTCCCGAGAGTGCGTCTCGTTTCATGAAAAAAACCCCTCTCGTTTCATGAAACACAGGGTTGTGCACCCGTTAGGTTTTTATTATGTGAGTGACAGTGCGGGATGTCATTCGGGTACACAACCCTGGCAGGAACTTGCAATCGTCTCTGCAGGAGCTCCTGCAAGTAACAAGTAACAAGTAAAACAAGACGGAACAAGTGCGTCTGCTGAGAGTGCATCCGCTAATTCTCTTGCACCATTGATAAAATTAATCATCATAACAAATCCCCACTCAATATATTGCAACACAATTTATATGCATGCATCGCATCGCAATACACATATCGTCATGTCTTCATCTGCAAATGCAAAACAAGATGCGATTGTAAATCGATACGTGAATCCCCCTAGAATATCCACCAGAGCAGCTACATTAAATACAACGAACTCTGCTGCCCGCCTGGCTTATGGGTGGAGGAAGCTTAAGCAGCTACCCGTGGAAATATCTCGTGATGAATTTGAGGGGCAGTTGTTGGAAGAGTACATTATCAACTTCGGTGCATTCTGCTCCAGTCATTCCATCCCTCGTTACTTTGACGAGAACTTCATGTCTACAAAACAAGACGACAACCACTGCTGTGTCACAACAACACTTGTGGGTTATATCGGTCAACACGTCAACTTTATACGTGTATCCGTGTACCCAGATCATCCGGATTTTAAGGGTTTAAAAAAGGATGCATATCCTCTTTGGTATACAGACTTCAGGGAGAGTTTTCAACGTGCTTGTAATACATTTCAGTTGCTGCACACGGGGGATGAAGTGTTTGAAGGTCACAACACGCAGCCACTATACAGATGCATCGACAACAACAAGTTTGGCAATTATGCATTTGCAAAGTGCGATTTGAAGCACATCATGTTGAAGATTTTTAAGACTGCTGCTAAAGGCAATCACAAGCACGAAGAGGGTGCCTGGATACTTACTACACACGATGCCATTGGGAGGCCTGGGGAAATCAAATATAACGATTACAATGACTGGTACTTCGACCTACTGACTGAATTGGTTGACACATTGTGGAAAGAATCTAAGAACTTGAAGAAGTACACAATGCCTCGTGTTAGTGATGATTTCTTTGGATTCGACTGGTATTGTGTGATGGGAGTGTTTTTTATGTGTGAAGATGGACTGTTTTGTAGCAAGGAACAAATCGAGCAGGGCAAATTGAATGCTGTGTTTGTCCGCCTACATCAGCTACAAGACAATTCGGTAGCAGGTAAACTAGCTACTGCAATACAATCAAACATTCCTGATGACGTTTCAGAAGAGATTCGGAAGTTGTTCACTGGAAAGTCACTGCGTAAAGGAGCAATCACTGAGCTTTCTATGAACAGTGGGCTATCAATTTTCAATGTATCAGCGCGCTCTGGTCACTCCCTAGGAGTAGCAATGCATGATTATGTTGACCAAAACAATCCTGCCGCATCATTCCCTGCTGCTAATGCTCTCCATGGGCAAAGGACTTTGTCGGCGATTCCGGTGCTACCAGATTTCAATGCAGTGGGATCTTCTAACCGCAATCAATGGGTGGCATTGGTTAACGCTGTATTTGTGATTACAATTCCTGACTTCATGTCGGGAGGTCGGAATTCAGTCATATTGGAAGTGATTATGGCCTCTATGGTCCGTCACTTTGAGAAGATTAAAGAGACGTGCGGTCGGCATTGCCGATTTGTTTCAGATCTTATCAAGGCTGCCGAATCAATTCAGCTACATGATATGCAGCACCCGTCGTTGACACCAGAGTTGGTGCTTGTGGAGTGGTCGAAGAAGATAAGTCAAGATTATAAAGAGCAAGAACGAAAGAGCAAAATCGAAGCTATGGATCCAATTGGCACTCAACAGAATCACCTCTTAGTGGAGATGGCAGATGACCTAAAAAAACTAACAGAGAACAGGAACGACACCATGCTTGAATTAGCAAGTCAAAAGGCAACCAATATCGAACAGATAGCTTTAATTAATCGGCAAGCTGATGAAATAGCGCAGCTTAAGGCTGAAAATGCGAGGTTGAAGCAACACAAAAAGACTTTAAAGAGAACAATCCGAACAATGGCGGCTGAGAGCTCTCCAATCAGTGCTCCCCCTTCTACTCCCAAACGTTCTCGTCCAGATACAACAAAATCCTCTCCACTGGCATCAAATGTTTTAGCTGCAGAGCTAGGTATGGAAGCAGCCAATGTAAATGCAAATAATGAAACTGCATCCTCAACTACCACGGTAGCTCCCATCTCCACAGCTGTGGCGGCAATGCCACTGTCATATAACAATGATGTGTACTCAAATGCAGAAGTAAAAGGAAATTCTGGAGAGAGATTTGGCCAAGTTCTCAAAGAAATGGCATCTGCGGGATCACTCTCTTTTTCAGACAACAAGTTCCGTGTTACTTCAATTCCAATGAGATTCAATGCCAACAAATCATTCTTGCACAACTGCATTGAACTAGCAGGATTTGCTGCAGACAAGCATGATCTGCAGATGCTTGCGTCAAAGAAAGATAATAACGATCAGCCAATCAATGAAACGGCAATTCAAACCATAGCCATGCGCATTGAAAGAGCTACTCAAAACAAAATGCTGGAGTTTGAGGGGAGCTCAGAGCAAATCAATAAAAAAGAGAAGAATCCCAAGACGGCATTTGTCACTGGATTGGGTGCTAGAATCCGCCACTACAAAAAACGCTGCTGGGAAGCTGGAGGGCAACTAGGAAAGCCACATAAAACAAAGATTCTGCCTCTTGATGAACTAATTGCATTGGAAAAAGCATCTTCGCCAGGAACACCAGAGGGAAACAAGTCTATCAGGACACTGTTTGCTGCGAAGAAAAATTGATTAGAAATATGATAGTTAGATGATTAACTTTGTACTTTATTGATACAATGACCAATACCATGTACTTATTCATTAGATCATTAACCTTGCTTCATTAACCTTGTGTTGAAACAAGAACTCGCTTCGCTCGCTTCTTGGGATGTTTCATGAAACACGCTGACGCGTGTGAAATCTGGATTTTTTTCCGTGGATCAAGATTTTAGAAGACACTAGGCTGTTTTCTGACCGATTTTACAGAATAATTAGTCAAAAAACCCATTTCCGTCGCGAAAATAGTTTGAAAAGCCATTATTTTAGCGTGAATCTTTCACAACCATCAAAAACCTAAACAACCATGACAACCCCCTCCTTCTTCACCCACCTCACAACCCGATCCCTCTCCATAAACTCCCTCCTATGCATCGGTCTCGACCCCCACCAAATTGAACTAAACACTCCCCCCAACGCTGATGAATCAACGTTATGCACTGCCGCTTACAATTTCTGCACTCGTCTCATCGACGCTACGTCGAGTCACTGTATATGCTACAAACCCAACGCGGCATTCTTTGAATCCCTCGGATTAGACGGAATGAAAACACTGCGTAGAGTGGTGGAATATATTCATGAACGTACGGAGTGCAGTGTGTTATTGGATGTGAAGCGGGGTGATATTGGGAGTACGGCAAGTGCGTATGCCGAGGCTTGTTTTGAGGGGTTGGGAGGGGAGGGGGTTACGTTGAGTCCGCTTATGGGGTGGGATTCGGTGGAGCCTTTTGTTACTGGTGAGTTTTGATGTTTTGTGTTGGTTTTTGAGGGTGGTTTGGTAATTTTTGGCATGAATCTGTTCTTTGATTTAGTTTTGTACACACTTGTGTCTTTGATTTTTTGTTGTTGATAGTATTGCACGTGTTAATTGGTTCTGTTGACATTTACATGCTTTGATTTTTACATGCTCTAATTTTGAGTGGCTGTTATCCAAAATTGTTAGCAAGATATGTATTCAATTGAATCTTCACGACGGAATAACACATTCATTTATTTTGCTCTTGTCTATAATCTATGTGTACTGCTTTCATCATTTGCCCATTTAATCCTTCTTGAAAAAAATCAGTCCATGATTAAATCAATATATTTGCTACTCTTTATTGAGCCTGGCAGCTCATGAAGACAGTATTTATCACCAAGATCTATGAGACCAATCTGGAATGCCTTTGTCAGCTGGTTGACTTTTTAGAAGTGTTAATTGCTTTATGGGGTCATTTTTGTGACGTTTGTTTGTTTGTTAATGATTTTTTTAATGTTTCTTGCCCAAGATTGTGAACTTCATATGTTTATACTACAAGTCAAACGAATCTTGACCAAAGAGATCGTCTTAACTGAAGTCTTCGTAATTTGACTGTTTAGACGTCATTCATTTATTTATCTATTCATTTCTATCACTAGAGGCTGTATTTGTGCACATGATGTGTTACTTTTCAGTTCTATGCCAATTTAGTCCTCATCATAAGACATTCGTCAATGATTAAATCAATATATTTGCTACTCTTTATCGAGCCGGCAGCTCATGAAGACAGTATTTATCACCAAGATCTATGAGACGAGCTTGAGATACGTGATTGATGTGATAATTTTGTCCCTTGGCTTATGTTTGTATTCCTTTTTTTATACATAAGTCTTACCATTACTTAATTTAATCACAGGAAAATATGCAAACAAAGGTGCCTTCATCCTATGCAAAACATCCAACCCCGGCTCCAACGATCTCCTAGCCCTACCACTCCAACAAAACCAAACTCTTTACGAAAAAATCGCCACACTCTCCAAAGAATGGTCCGCCAAAGCTGAAATTAAATCACCCTCTTCCTCAGGAGATCCACCACGAATAGGCTTGGTAGTAGGAGCCACCGACCCCATCGCTCTCGCTAAAGCACGAAAAGCCGCCGGTCCGAATGTATGGATACTGGCTCCTGGTGTTGGAGCTCAAGGTGGAGATTTAGATGCCGCGTGTCAAGCGGGTCTCAATGACGAAGGAACTGGATTGCTCATTCCAGTTTCTAGAGGTGTAAGTCGTGCCGCTGATCCAGGCGAAGAGGCAAAACGATTGAAAGAGGGAATTAACGAGGCTCGACGAAAGGTGTTGGAAAGTAGAAACAAGAATGTTTCCAGTGACAGTGTGGCTATTGCCCCGTATCAAAAGGAATTTATAGAATTCAGTCTCAAAGAGAATGTGTTGCGGTTTGGTTCGTTTGCTTTAAAGAGTGGTAGGACATCACCTTACTTTTTTAATGCTGGGTTGTTTTCGAGTGGGAGTGCCTTGTATAAATTGGGGAAGGCTTATGCTGCTTCAATTATGGCATCGGATCAGTTGTAAGTCTTGGACGTTGTCACTATCCCATACTATTCTTTTCATCTTATAAAATTTTTACTTTACAAAATTGTTGCAGAGTGGATGCAAATGGCCAAGTCACATTCGACATAGTATTCGGCCCAGCCTACAAAGGCATCTCCCTCGGAGCACTAGTCTGCGCCTCCCTCTACAGCGACTACGGCATCGAATCCGGCTTCACCTACAACCGCAAAGAAGCCAAAGATCACGGCGAGGGAGGCATACTCGTCGGAGCATCCATAGCCGACAAACGTATACTAATTGTAGACGACGTCATCACCGCCGGTACCGCCATTCGAGAATCATATGATTTACTGAAAAAACACAATGCCACTCCGGTAGGAGTTTCAATAGCGCTAGATAGAGCGGAGAAGAGATCGTTGGATGATCCATTGTCGGCGGTTCAGGCTGTGGCTCGAGATTTGGATATTCCAGTGGTTTCTATTGTGGCTCTTCCTCAATTGCAGGAGTTTTTGAGGAGTAGTTCGGATTATGACGACGATGTTCTTAAGCAGGTTTCTGAGTATAGGTCTCAGTATGGAGTTTGAGGAGCACTGATGTTTGTGATGATTTGGGCTTGATTGGCTGATGGTAATGGTTTTTTGTTTTGTATATTGTGTGGCAGCTTGTATTGGCACTTCAAAGAGAGAAGTGTGACAATCTCATAGAAATAAATGTTAAAATCATTTCATGACTTTGCTGAATGTCAATATACTTATTACTAATGTAACATATATTTTATCATCATCTTCTTACTAGTTTGAGAACAACTAGATGGCGGCAATTACATGTGTATGTGGCTCTATTGTACCCCACATCACACAATCGCCACTTGAACAGCTAAGCAACTGGTAAGACAATCCCCAATGCAGTTACAGTGCATTGGTAGAGCTTAAAACAGGGTGAAAACACCTCGTGCTGTCAGATCAGGCCTGGAAGTGACGCCTCAATATACCTTGCACTGCGAAGTTTGGGCATGGTGACCAAACTTGTGACTGACAAACACATCGCTAATGTCTTTCCTTAATATGTTGTTCAAGTAGTGACTCGCCATTCAATGAACTGAATTATGTATGTTCACCAACAAATCAAAATAGGTCTGTTGCTCGATTTATGAGAATGAGGGAAGAATGTGCTAAAAAATCATTCATCAAATATATTGCATCGCATCTGCATTTGAACAACAGTTCAGCAATAAACTCATATTTTGATTGCAGACATTCCCCAACAAGGCTTCCTGTAGTTGTGATAGATATCAGACATAGGAGTCTAGTTGGAGTAGTCGTGGAAGTCGGAGTAGGTAGACCTAATCCTCCTTAGCCCACTCTTTTCTCCCATCTCTACTCATACCATGGCTAGATCAGGAGTCCAGGAGGTTCATGAGCACCATTTCACGTGGCCTTAGCGCCAGCAACTAGACCAAGCGTCACAGCGATACCATTTCAGAATCTCTGTATCACCGGCAGTGATGCGAAGGCAGTGACAAGCCATCATCACGTTCGGCACCAACAGCCGAACAAAAACATCAATGAGCCGTTTTGTCGATGGACCCATCCGTATCTATCGAAACAATAAGGATTAAAAATGAAACAACAATAATCGAAGGAAACCACCTGTCCCAGGCAACAAAAAAATTAACCAATGTGAGGCACCACCTGCAGTAACATTAATTAATAATAAAATAATGGAGTGACCACATGAACCATTCCCTCCCATCACTTATTCCACCACAAACAGTATGTTGACGGCGATGCTACGTACGTCAAAACATTTTCAGCCATCTGGGTTGATATGGGGCCCCATTCATTACTGAAAGCCCCCCTGGGGAGGGGGTCTATGTGCCTTCAATTGAGCACAAAGGAAACATATTCGGTTCTACGGCTCTGTCAAATACTCTGGAGCCATTACCAGCAACCGGCTCCAGTTCCAACGAAGAGACCCCCAGGGAAATCATTCCTCCCACCCTGATCTAGCCCTCCAACTTCATCCCCACCCCAGATGAATTTATTTCATCTTCTCCTTCCCTCAACCCGCACCCCAGCCATCTTGACCAACTTGCAATCGATTTAGAGGCTGAGGACGTTACACTCTTCCACCGCTGAGGAGATACCTCCACCACCACCAACAACTACCACACTTGAGGCATTGGTGGTACAGTTGAAGCCACTGACCTTGTAACTTGAGCAGATCATTGCTGCACCAGTACACAATGTGCAGGTGGTGGCCACAACAGTTGAAGACAACAATATACGTAATCTGGAGGGGACTCGTGATTGTGTGGAAATTTGGGAGGTGTCGGTTTGGATGAAAGTCTCCTTTCTCGTGACAGTACCTTCTGGCAAGAGGTACTGATGGGACTTTCATCTTGTGGGGAGTTTACAGTGTTGAAACACACCTTACAACTCCTGAGATGACTTGTGTGTTGGTTGATTACTACGAGTTTGGTGCACATGGGTTTGGTGGTACCGAAGCTTGGGTCAGACCACCACATGCACCAAATTGGTTTGCTTTGTCGAATATACTTGGTGTCTTTTGCGAACCAGAACCCTGGAATCATTACTCTGGTATTCTCATTTGTCGTTGTCTGATTTCATTGTAGTAGACTATTAACATAAAACAAAAGAAATGCTAGAACAAAGGACTAACTACATTCATTGATAGACCGACAATCTAAATCATCATGTCTTGAATTGACGTATACTATTACATCTCCATCTCAAGAAAACTATTCTTATACAGTACCTCTCTCACCACGACCATCATTGTCTCTGTTGCTATTGCCCTTGCTGTTGCAATGAGGCAGGGGCGGTGCCAATTGATAGTGAATGAAGGGGATTGCCCCATCATCTATTTATTCTGCTCTTTTTCCCTGATGACATGACCAGCTTCAGCCATCCAAAGCTGCAACCTGCTGTAACAGGCCGCACACCAGCATAGTTACCTATTAGCCACACCACTGTTCGATCCTGCCTATTGCCATATTGTAAGCGGCAAAGGGAAGCGGCTATGGCTCCATAGGAATAACTAGGTATCTTATCGTTGATTTCATTTATGAAGATCACAAAAAACCACAACTATTTTTGTGAATTGATTTTGTGATTTGTGATCTTTTAGGTAGAACCGAGAATTGTTGCATTTTGGCTTGTCCTTTGTTTGTTCGTCAAACCACAAACCACAAACCATGTTGGGCATGGTCACACAGGCTCGAACCTCGAACTCCACTCGACCCGATGCCGCAATAACAATACCGATTGAGCATGTCTCTATTGCAGCTGATCAAAGGCGCTAGACGCGTGAGCAGACCGCTAAGCGGCAACGTTTTCACAGGACGCACCTTTACAGGAATTGGTCTGTCTCGAAATGGGCCAACTGGTGCAATAAGTTCCAGTGCATTCCTTCGATGCAGAGCTGCCTTCTTTTCATCTAATAACATTAATCTAGATCGAGACAGAACTCACATTTCTGATACCTCATTACAGAGTAACCCAGGCAGCAGTGAAGTTTCAATTAATTTGCTGCTTCATCTAAAAGAAGAACTGCCTGACAAGTTGAGGGAGATCTACTCCTCTCCATTGCAAATACTGCAATACTTTGAGGAGCATCATGGAGCAAAGTACCCCTTCCAAACCAAGGCAATTTCAATTAACGTAAATGGAACTGAGGAGAGATGGTTTACATCCACCCTGACTCATCATAGAGGGGGGTCAAATTATGGTCCTGGTGAATCTTTTAGTTCTGGAAAATTTGGGGACTTTATTAAAACTTACTCAAGCGATGAGCTGTTCTTCAAGACAATTGTTGTTGATGGCAACGTATACTACAGCACTGAGCAGCATGCAAAAGAAGCAGCTGCAGCAAGAAGCATTGATTTCCATGCCTTGCGGACATACACAAGGTGTCGGCATGACAATCCTCTTTCTATGCCACTTCGATATTGTGTTGAAGAGCCTCTTGTGCTCAAAAATAGACATGGTTTGTTTTCAAACTCCCCGCAGCATGATTTTGCTTGCACTATGCAACAAAAACATGGTCCTGTAGAAATTAGTTACAAAATCCAAACAGAGCAGTTCGAGTGCGAGGGGGGAGTTCAAAACTGGTATTCGGCCAGCTGCATTGACCCTATTACAAGAGAAGAATTTAGGTGTGGTGTGTTCAGTGCGAGTATGAGCAATGCGTCCGAAGGACTACCTAATTCACCTTCTGCTCCTCTCTATGAAGAAGCTATCAGGATTCAAGACGGTATAGTGTATTATCAAGACGAAAATGTTGCAAAACACGCAGCTGCAGCACGAGCGTTGGATTGCTTTAATTTCCGCAACAAAGTAGAAACATGCATCAACGATAGCTCAGGTGTTGCGATGAAACATCGTATTTGCTTGGAAGAGCCCTACATGATGGGCGAAGAAGACCAACATACACAAGATTATGAGCAGATAGAAAACATTGTAGCCGATAGGCGTCTAAATCCAGAGAGAGAATCAGTATACAGTTCACTTATTCACTGGCTGTGTAAAGATTTGTCTAATCTCCATGTTCCAATGCAATTATTCAACGGGATTTTCGAGCAACCGCTACCAAACTATCATCAGTTGGTGTGTCACGAGTACTCTGAAAGTACACAAGAATGGTATACCTCTACAGTGACTGATCCGATAACTGGGGAAGAATTCCATTCTGGATTGATTTGTCAAGAAGTTGATGCGGAAAAGAGAAGAGGTAGGATATTGAAAGTTCCTCTTCATTCAGCGGAGGTTTTGGTTTCAGGTCAACGAGTGTATTACAAAGATAAAAAGCTCGCAGACAATGCAGCGGCTGCTCGAGCCATAGACTGCTACATATTACGAAGCAAGGTAAACAGGCCCCGTGTGCTTCACCTGGAGAGTGCACCAAGAATTCAGTTATGCATGGAAGACCCATATAAGAGCGCCAATGATAGGGATGCACAACTTACAGACTACAACGACTTGTTGGAGAATAGACGTGCTGGCTTCCACAAAGCGATCAATCAAATGTTGGATAATCGATCCTATCTTCTTCATGTCCCGTCAAACTTTCTAAACAATTTTTTGACAAAGAATTACTTTCCTGGAGGCCACGGGGGCTCCTCATTTGAGACAAAAATAGAAACAACATCAAAGGATGAAAGAGATTGGCATACTGCCACAATTGTTGATCCTTTGACAGCTGAGAAGTTTCACTCTGGACTGATCGGTCGTGAAGTTAAGGTTGACAAAAAAGTGGGCAATACTTTGAGAACTCCTCTTCATCTTGCGGAGGTCATGGTTTCAGATCAAAGAGTATATTATTGCAATGATCCAAGGCTTGCAGTTCATGCTGCAGCTGCCCGTGCTATAGACTGTTATATTTTTCGTGGCCTAGATGACTCCAATGTTGATGCCGTGCCGAGGCTTCAGCTATGTATGGAAAACCCATATAAGAATGCCCATGAAAGGGATTTACAAACTGTTGATTATGAGGCTCTTTTATCCCAACGTTCAGAATGTATGGTCACTACTCCCGACGAGGATGCCTGCAGTGTTAATGATACAGTTGGGTTTGCTCTGGAGAACCATAATGAAGCAAGTAGAGGACACAACAAACTTTCCACAATGGGACGCATTGCAGATATTTGGACGAAAGATCAAAATCAAGTTTATGGCAATGCTGAAAAGTCTGGATCACCCTTCAAGAAGGTTTCGCCTCAGATGAATCTTGACAATATCCTGGCTTGGTATAAACGTGCGAATAAGAATCCTACCAAGTATGATGATGCTATTGCCTTGGCTGATTTATGCAAACGGGTCCTTGTGGTACTGGCAAAATGCAACAACGAACAGAAAGGTTCTATTTCGAATAGCATTGACATCACGAGGGAAGGGAAAGATATATGGGATAAACTTTGTGTGCTTCAGTCGGATTTTGGCGCATCTCTCCTCGACATTGATACATGCAATAGTTACATTGGTTGCCTTAACAGTTCAGATGCTGCTAGTGCGATGACAGCTGAGGCTTTGTTGATGAGCATGGTAAATCAGGAAGAATACGGTGACTTGAAAGTGGTGCCGCCTCATCCAAATGTAGATACTTATAATGCTGTCATGTCTTTGTGGTCGGTAGCCACTGGACCTGATAGAAAAGTTGGAGTGAATAGGGTGTATACCTTGCTCGAGGATGCCTTTCTCAACAAGACTTATGGTGAGATACGTCCAAACATTGACACATTCAAGACCTTGATTGCAATAAACTCCAAGAATGACGACGGCACCTTTTCGTACAACAATGCCAAGTCTTGTCTGGATATGATACAACAATTATCTGATAGGTCAAATGACAAATCATTGCTTCCTAATAGTTTAGCCATTTACAATGCCGCACTGATGAAGACAACTTCTACAACTCATGGATACAAACCATCGTGGCTAAGTAGGGGGCAGGCATTTGACGGTGGGTTTGTTCATGCCACAGAATCATCTAACCGTGAAGGATTGGAGGTTGAGAAATGGTTTCTTTTGATGGACACGAACAAAATTCTCGGGGATGTGGACACTTTTGAATCAGTAATTCAGGCTTGGGTTGACACTGGGACATTGGATGGGTTGGTGAGTGAATATTAATCCCTTTTGCTGCGAGAAGGGATGCACGGCAATTGACCATTGTTTTATTGTTCTTCTCAATTGGTGAATGATTTCAGCTTCGAGCTGAATTTTGGGCGAAAAAGTAAGCAATTTCGTGTAGACAGTCTTGAGGCTCATTGCTGCTGCCATTGATGTACTTACTTTTAACTTCAACTTTAATTTTTCCATTCACGCACCAGATTCTTGGAGTTTGCTCTCAGCAAATCGAACAATGACTTCTCTCCTCGACTTGAGACATTTCAACCAATCATCGCTGCTTGG
>JALLAY010000515.1:0-14628 GCA_036939635.1 Cyclotella baltica | reverse complement strand
TGAACCCAAATGTATCAGAGCGGGCTAATTTGTGAAAACTATTTCAACAGACGCCGGAGCACCTTAATTTGTGAGTGTTACATTCTGTGAACTAAGGTAGCAGAACCACTCTTAAGGCATCTCAATTAGCTCATAAGTTTACTAAGTTCATCAATTATTCCACTAAACTAAACTACTTACCACTGGTTCTGCTTGACAAGGACAGCTATGTTACTGCCATACAAGTTGAGCCAACATAATAGTATTCATTTTGTGTCAACGTCACTTTAACCAACAACCTGGAAACTTCTTTGGTCGTTATCTCTCTCGTCACTTCCGGCCCTTTGATCATTGTAGCCACAAAACTAGTAAATAACTCACTTTACTCACTATCTATGGCTCCTCTAGGATGTCAAATTGCCAATTACCTATATGTATATCTATACCCAAGAAGGTGGATATTGAGTGATAGTTAATCACTAAACAGATATAATTGACAGGTGCCACTAATGCCCAACCCATTACAATGGATAATGATGGTAACGAGTAAACATGACATGGGTGCAATACTCTGGTTCAGAGCAAGAGATGTGATTTTTGGTGGCTGTGTTATGTAATGTTATAATACTATTTAAATCATCTCTATCTTCATCTTAACCAAACAAGGGGAGGGATTCTTGATAATAACTAGAGGAAGTTAGGGATCAGAGACTAGGAGGCCAGATAAAAGTAAAGTCTAAAAAAGGTACCTTTAAGTGCCTGAGTTTTGGTCAGCACCATGTGCCCCACGACATGCCACCAACCAACCACTCGCCAACGGAGTGACGATGTCACGTTCACGATGTCACTAGTACACCACCGCCTTACCAGATCTTTATCATCTGTTTCGTTGAAGCACCCATTAACTTGGCTAGACCTACGAGGTTATGGTCTCTCTGCACTCGAACGCCTCTCCCTCGAAGAACTGCTTCTTCGCCACGATCCATTGAATCGTTGTTGGGGTATTGTCGGTTGTCATGAGCCCGTGGAGAATCGGATATTGGATGTTGCTACATCTTCAAACAAATGGGGTGATGAGATTCGTCAAAACGACGTGTACGGTCATGAAGTTCGTGTACGCAACAAAAGCTGCGCTATTATTCTGGGCATCGGTGGGAAAATCGACAGACTTGTAAACCTGCCCTTGGCCAAACAAGACGGGGTTTTAATCCTACGCAGATTTTCTGGTGGTGGTACCGTGATAGTCGATCATAATTCACTTTGGACTACGTTTATCGGGAGGAATGACGCACCCATGTCTCTCGATGGGGAATGTGTGAAACCGTTTCCAAGAGAGATCATGGCGTGGAGTGCAGACACAATATTCGAACCTGCTTTTTGTGGCTGGAATAGGTTGATTATTGAAAACAAAAAGACCAGAGGAACGAAGAGAAGAGGGAAACAAACATTGGTCTTTCAGGGGAAGTCGTGTGGTATAAGTGGTGGGGTGGGCGAGTCCTTCATCCTGCCTTCAAAAAATGACCGTGATGATCTAAACACACCAATTGGTTCCAGCTCAATCTCATCATTTCAGCTAAAAGAAAATGACTATGTTCTTGGTGAAAGGAAAATGGGAGGTAATGCCCAATCCATTGTAAGCACTGGCTTTCTCCACCATACCAGTTTTTTATGGGATTATGATTCATCGAATATGGAGTATTTGACACTACCCGACAAACGACCAGAGTACAGAGGTGATCGAAGCCATGATGAATTTTTAGTCAAGCTTAAAGATCAGTATGGAACTGATTCAACTAAAAATGAGTTTTTTGATCAAGTTAAGATTGCCACGGGACATAGCTATGAATTGGAGGAATGTTCATTGAATGATGCATTAGATATTGCAAATGAAAAATTTGTTAGTTTCCAAGATTGGTTTAATGGCAAGTGCCGTACAACAGTAGTACATATTTAGATCACAAAGTACGATATGCACACTACTTATCTCATTAGCTGAAAAAACAAGGTCATTATCAAATAACTTCTTCTTGAAAAATAGTAAACAAGTTCAAGTATAAGTAGGAATTTTGGCGAACTTGTGTAAGCTGACATTTTGAGGGTGCTTAGGATCTATGTAAGACGGCTAAAAACGAAAGGAGACACATTGCTCTTGCTATAGTACATCACCCGTACAAAGATTATGTCACAGCTTTATGACCAATTTTGAATGATGGATATCAAATGGATTGTCGTTGCCATCTGAATTTGAATGTTATGCTTTGGGTTGGCGTTTCACAGTTTGTTCAAAAGATCCTTTTTGTTACAGCCATCCTGTCAGTATTTTTTTCGGTAATAATACTGTACCTCCATGGTAGTAACTTTAATTGATAACCACAACTGTGGTTGGGTCTTTCAAATCTTGATTCGCAAAAAATGTCAAATCATTTACCTTGCCCGGTGATCTAATCCCTTCCAATCTCAAACAATGTGCCCACCGATGATGTCAACCAGCAAGATGAGAACCGGACAATACCCACCATACTGGAACTCCTAGAACTTGCAGAGGGGCTGGAATTGAAAGACTAGATGGATGATGATGTCAGTGTCACGTCCTCCGTGATTTTCAAGGACTTTGAAGATAAAGAATACCACAACCCCGGTGAAATTGGCTTTGATAATAATATTGTGTTTCCTGAAGTGGATATTCTTAATTCACCTCCAAATGACAATGTCGGGCGGGAGCCAGAAGTTCCTGAGGATATGGGGGTGTGTTAGAAGGGGGACCTCATCATGCTTCATCTATGTGAATATCTGAACATTGGATAGTGTTCCCAATATTGCACTCTCCTTCGAAGAGACCAAAGCAATACCCTTTCAGTTTATCACTCATGCTGTCTAGCGCTCTTGCTACAACCTATGCAAGAGACTGGAGAAGGTGTAGGAACCCAGCCATACTTCATTTCCATCCTGGATATCTCCATAGTTCTTAGCTACCTGAACAAGTGACTCAAGAAGCCAAAAGTTGAACAGGATCAAAACCTGCTCATCATCGTCATCTATTCTGAGTAGGTTTCTAAGTTGGTGATTGGTTGGGAGTATTTGCGTTTCAAAATCCATTTTACAATAGTGACAGAACAGTGAAGAACATGCTAGAACTGCATTAGCATGGTATTTGCTTTCTGGTGCCTTCATAATATCCATGAGAAGATTTGGCTGAAAATGAATGCCTGTATTGGGTATTCATTTTTCGTGTGAAGGTTAAAGGTAATATACGGCTTATAGCTTATTCTAGGCACTTCTAAACCTTATTGGATGTATCCTACACTAGTTTGTAGGGTCTAGGATCTCTCTGGGTCCTAGTTTGGCATGATTCTCTATTTATCCTGGCCTGGAATACTGCAAAAATTAAAAATTTTAGGATAAAAGTGAAAATTCACCGCCGTAGCATTAATTAGACTCTTTGCGGTGTTGCTATGAATTTGTTATCTAATTTATCGCATGAAAGTACTGGTACACATCATGAATTACCTCCTATTTCTTTGCTTCTTGCTTGAATGACTCTCGGTTGATTAATTTGTCTCAGGGGTTCAATGTACTTTGCTAACTGTTCAATTACATCCGGTGACGTCCCATGTAAGTATTTCCTCTAAGTTTCATTGTGTCCAATGTGGGAGTTTTGCTTCGTGCCTTATCAAAAGTTACATCAGACGTTTGGTTGAAAGTGAATGTTTTCCAATCAGACCGTTTAGGATCGAGACGAGGGCCGTCCTTGGAAATTTCCTCCTATTCTTCGTAGTCTTTGTAGGTGTCAAACATGCCGTCTTCAATGGGATCATGTTGGATGAAATCAAAAGTGGCGCCTCTATCTTCTTCATTATAATTAATCCACCTCCCTCTGAAAAGAACTAAACAGCGTCAAAATTCATCCTAATAGATGTGTTTTGATTTGGCATGGTGATGAATATGATGAGGGTAGAGCCAACGAAAAGTCAAAATAGCAAGCGGCGGTGGTGAGTGATGAGGTGCTCATTTGGGGCGACAATGCAGTCACAGCATAATTGATTTGCAAAAGTGAGTCTTGTCGAAGAGTGTCTGTTGAGAGAACAGATGCACGTATTGTACAGATTTTTCAATTTTAATGATTCCTGGAATTCTGGAGGCCTAAAAAGCGAGAGAAAGGTACTACGCCAACAAAACAAGTCACAATGACATGAGAATCGAGATTTAATTCTTTTTTATTATTCTTAAGACGTACATTGTACCCGCGGACAGCGCTCAAATGATTGTTGAAAAAACTTGTTGCAATTATAATGAATGCCCATAGTTTTGCATGAGATGAGACTATATTTGCATAACAGCTAAGATTTCATTGACTGCCAAACCTCATAAGGGTATTTGAAACCAAAACACAAAGTTGCCTCAAGAAAAGCACAGGGGGTGTTAGATCACTTGGAGATGTTCAAAGGTTTGGCTTGTGAGGAGGCCCATATTACCAGGTTTGTCAACCGAATTACATGAGGGTTACACAACAACATACATTCATGGTGATAGAGATGCGACAAAGGATTTGTACCCCCTTCCATCGTTGGAAATCTACCAGATGAATACTTACGTACATCCCCTCTACCTAGGATAAATACCCGTATTAAGTATCAATGAGTCCCGTTTAGTGACAGAGATTTCCTGGGACAGCCATACACACCTTAATTGAGGCGATCAGAAATGGACAATTGGACAATGTACCTTTCATGAAAGTCAATTTGATGCCTAAGTATCTTGCACCAAGTCCAGCAGTTAAAAAGAATGAATAAAGAGACCTCGTACTGACATACAAAGCACAAGAAAAGAAGACAAAGCGGTTGTTGAATCTCTAGAACCATTCTGAAAATAAGTAGAATGAAAAAGCCGTGTTCTTCTGAGGTATTCTGAAGGAAGAGGAGTCCAGGTATGGAAGGAAAGGGGTACACCATTACAGGCATGATCACGGTTTTTGACTTATGGCCTTTGCAAACATCTTGATGAAAAAGCGACTCAACTCTGATGCCAGGTTCCCATCCTCTTGATATGTTCCTAACTTCAGGATAGAAGGTGATCTTGGTATTTCCGACCGGATCAAAGACCAAGAGAGTACCAGTGAAATGATTCGTGACTTGCTAAGCGATGTAGATGTAGTCACTTCTTCATCCACCCAAGATATCAAGAGAGTTTGGTTTGAAGGAGAGTAGTTTAGCAAATAGGGGCAGAGTAATAAAGAGTAATGACCAGGTACATGATTGAAAGCCAATGAGGACAGTTTTAGCAAGATACAACGGTTGGCCGGCATACTCAATGAAAATAGACAAAAAGTTACCACTAGATAGTTTACCTACAAGAGTGGGCCAGCATCCACAATGCAGACAGCCACAGTTGCCACTAGCAATCTTTAAGCGTAGGCGGGCATCCACAATGCAAACAATCAATTTATTCTTTAGATAGTATAATTTTGGTGTAGCTAAAAGAATGCTCTCACGCTCCGACATATTTCACCAGAATGTTGTATAGAATGTGCATCTTGGCAAATGATGTAATATGTCACAAACACAATCGCAGGACTAAGCTTTCTTAGCAACTGGATCTTTCTCCGTCTGATCAGTTTCTTCCTCTATCTCTCCTTCTTCAGCTGTCTCCTCTGTCTTTGCCGTCTCCATGCCTGGAGCCTCTGTGCCCGGGCTATTTTTCTCTGCAGCAGAAGCCAACACCTCCAGCCCACTGCTGCCAAAAGGAGGGTTGATGTTGAAAGCTGCAAATGGGGTTACCTGAGGCTTTTGGCTGAATACACCAAATGGAGATGGTGATGGCACTGGAAGTGTAATGTTTGCTGACTTGCCAAATACGAATTGAGAAGGTTTCTCAGTTGTTCCTGGTGGTTTCAAGTTTAGGAACGCTCCACTTGGTGTGTCATGCTGTTTATCTGGGCTTCCAGCTTTTGCCTCGGTCGTTTTACTTCCAAAGCCAGCTGCAGGTGCTGTTTTGGGAGGTCCAGATGCAGCTAATGATCCAAAACCAACAGCAGGGGCTGGGGATGCAAAAGCTGACCCAAAGAATGAAGGCTTGGGGCATGAAGGCTCGGATTGCACAGGGGCCTTGGGCACACCCATTCCAGAAACTGAAGTGCTTGAGCCAAATGTACTAGGTGCTGGAGGAGGTGCAGTTTGTTCCTTCGACTCGACTTCTTTTTCTGGTACAGGGGAGAGACGTTTTGGTGAAGATGACGCAACGGCCGGTTTTGGTGAAGTTGCTGTAGATGACTTTGTTGTGGGTCGTTTTGGTGAGGAGGGTGCTGTTGCATCAGCTGTGCTAGGTGTGTCTGAGTCGCTGGTAGACTTGCCAGAGGCAGGTTCCGCATCTAGTTTCTTCTTTGCTGCAGCTTGCATTTTGAGCTGGGCCTCAGCTTTGCGTTTTTTCAATAGCAGCAGTTTCTTTTTCGTCTCTTCTTCCTTGCCTGCTGCCGAAGCTGCTGGTGTGGCTTCCTTGGGTTTCTCTACTTTCTGGACAGCTTGGGTGGCAGTTTTGGTGAGTTTGATCATCTTCTTTGGCGGAACAACTTTATTTTGTTGTGCAGATGGTTTGGCTTCATTCTCTGCTACTGCTGCTGGAGGTTCCTGTGTATCACTCAATTGTGACGGTACAGGTTCGGATGAGGCTGTCGTGGTCTCATTCAGAGATTCATTTGTCTTGTCAGCAGCTGGGACCGGTGCTTTGGCTTCTGTGCCTTCTTTCTGTGTCACTGTAACAGGTTTCTTGAGCGGTGGAGCAGCATTACTTTCAGTAAAGGCTGCATTCTTCTGTGGGACGCCTTTTCGTTTCTTCAATTTTTTCTTAGCTGCCAATTCCGGTGCCGTCTTGTCGGATTTTGTCTCTGTAGCAGGCTGTGAACCCTCACGGTTCTTTTCGGCTGGAGTTTCCTTCGGTGCTGCGGCAGCAGGTGTTTCAGAGAGCTTTATATTTAGCTCTTCAACTTGCTTTTGAAGCGCTGCTGCATTTGAATTAGCCTTTCCTTCAGCATCCTTTGCTTCCTTGATTTGGCGTTTCATTTTGGTCAAAATGTTCCTAAAAGACTCAACGCGCTGTGCATATAAAGATGAGTATGTGAGGCGGTGAACAGATGAAAGGCAAGTCACATTAATTCATTAACATACAGCTTTTTCACTCTCAAGTTCTGCCATTTTAGCCTTCAATGCTTCTTCGCTCTTCTTGGCCAAGGCCTGAGCATCCGCAATCTTCTTATTTGTGGTAGCATTTGATTGAGCAGATTTGGCTATTTTGTCCTTTTCTGCCTTTAATGCATTTTTAAACGCTTCAATTGACGATTTCTGAGTAGATATTTCTTTATTCAAGCGGGTTACGAGATTCTTGGCAGAGGCTGCCTCCTTGACAACTCGGTCATGTTCCTCAGGGTCAATCTACAAAACAGCAGTTGTATGTGGATGAGAAGGAGTAACTATAATCTGGCAATTAAAAACTTGGACTCCTTACCTGATTGAACTTCGACACCAAACTATGAACCCTATTCTTCCATGCATCTACCTCTCTAGAAAGACTAGATTTCTCTGCTTCAATCGCAGCCTTTTCTACCTCCAACTGCTTCAACTTCTCATTGTTTGGTGATGCAGCCGTTTTGAGTTCTTCGCTCTCTTTTTCAACTTCTGACAGCCTTTTAGTCAACCGTTGTGTCTCCTCTCTTAGCATGGTGTTACTTTCACGCACAAGCACTAGTTGATCGTTGGCTGTCTTGAGCTGGTAGTCAAGATCATTTTTGTCTTTAGGTAGTGCTTTTGCTGAATCGCCTTCTTTGGAACTGTCACGTAAAACTTTGAGCTCTGATCGAGCTTCGTCAAGACTCTTTTTTGCCATTTCAGCAGCTGTGCGTTCACGTTCTGCAGACCTTTTTGATGAAGCAAGGTCCGCAATGAGCATGACACACTCTGACTGCTTGAACTGGAGTAGTTCGCGTAGATCTTTGATCTGTTTATCATCCTTTTCATTACCGACAAGCTCGGACGCTCTGTCGGCCTGGAACTTTTCAACATTTTCAGAGAGAGAAGTCATTTGTTCATGCAGAAGATGGTTTTGGCGCTGCAAGTCCTCCAACCGTGTCTTGCCTTGCTGTATCAACTCCTCCAGTTTTGTTTTGTCACTTTGCCAAGCCGCTTCTTTTGCTTCGTATTCTGATTTTCTTGACTCGAGATTGGCCTCAGCTGATTCACGAAGGCTCTGTTCTGATTCAGCTGCAGATCGGGCATCTCTTAGTGCTGTACGCGCCTCAGCATGAAGTGCTAGTTCCCTTTCGTAATTGTTCTGATCAAGTAGATTAATGATAAGGATTAAATAAGATAACCAATAAATATTTATTAAAGAATCACAAAACGACTCTTACCTGGGCACTGTTGGCATTAAGTTGGTGTGATTTCATTTCTGAGTTCAGTGATTCCATGCGAGAGATGGCCTCGGATGCATCATTCCTGGCACTTGTGAGTTGTGCTGTCAACGATTCGATCTTGGCTTGTAGCTCATTCACTGCCTTATCTTTTTCTCCCCGATGCTCCATCAGGTCTTTCGTCAAGTCCGCGACAGCCTCTTTGTGGGATTTTTCTGACTTCATGAGTTTCTCGAGGGTCGCTTCGGTTTCTGTTTTGTATTTGGTAGATGCAGCAGTAATTTCTGCGAGTTGATCTTCACTTGATTTGGCAATGTTTTGGAAGTTGGCTGCTCTCTCCTTGGCCTTTTCCAAGTCAGCCTTTGTCGCCTCCAAGTCAGAGGTCAAAGAATTAACCTGGGCCTCCAAAGCTTCCTCGGCGCTAGTGTCAATTGTGACATCGCCCAGTTTGCGTTTAGCAGCAGCCAGTTCCTTTTCAGTGGTATGAAGTTTAGTTGTAACCTCGTGGATTCTAACTTTTAATTCAGACACTTCATTATTTGCCTTCATGAATTTTTCAGCAGTAGCTTCTCTCTGTTCCGTAACAACCTTAACTGACATCTCCATCTCAGCAATTTTCCCCTCCAGCTTTTGAATGTTCTCAGAATACTTGGCCTCTTCATCAGACAGTTTATCCGTTAATCGCTTTACTTCGTGTTCTAGCTGTCCTCGTTCTCCATCCTGTCTTGCTACAAGACTGGCTTCAATCCTTTGAACAGATCCCAGGAGTGCACCTTGTCTTGCAATTTCAGCACGGAGTTCATTGGCTTCGGCAGTAATGCGGGATTCTGACGCCTTGGCATTTTCAATTTGCACCTCAAGCATTTTAACTTTAGAAGACGCCTAATTAGACATAGATATTTGACATGAGTGTGAGTTCAACAATACAGATGTATAGAACGATACTGATTGTGAAAAATAGAATGGAACTCACCGATTCAATCTGCTGCTGATGTTTAGCGACAGTAGCCCGAGCCCCATCAAGATGCATCTGAAGCTTTGAATTTAACTCCTCCATACGGTTTCTCCTACTTGCTTCTGCTTCCTTCTCTTCCTTCATAAATTGTTGTGCCGCCTCAAGCCTTTCACATCGACCCTGGTACTGAGACACATCTGCTTGCAACCGAGCTATCGTTGCATTTGCTGATGTGAGTTCTCCACGCATTTTTTCATTGGATGACGTAAGCTCGTCGGCATGGGCATCAAGCCTGGCCAGACGACTCTCCAGTGATTCTTTCTCGTATTTGGAGGAAGACAAATCTGCTCGGAGCTTGGCAGTTTCTTCAACAAGCTCACGATTTTTCACTTCGAGCATCGGTAGCCGGTCGGCGCTTGCGTCAACAAGAGCAAGCTGTTGATTCCCCGTCTCATTTTCAACCAAAGCGGCATCGTTCTTGGCTACCAGTGCTCGGTACAAATCGCGCTGATGGACAATACCAGCAACAAGCTTCGATTGCTTTTCGCGCTCTTCACGCAAACTAACCACTTCTTCTTTCAATTGGTCCAATTCAATCTTGTCGGGATTGCTATTGATTTGACCCTCTAGCATTTCAATCTTCTCCAACATGCTATGGTGATCACGAAGCAGCTTTTGATTCTGCTCTTGAAGGGTTTGGATAGAGTCAAAGGTAATCGAGTCATCCTCCATTCCCTGAGCCATGCCCCGCTGCAAGAGCCTCTGCACCTGCAATGCCAAATCATGATTCTCCCTCTTGATTTCTCGGCATTCTCTTTCCAACTGTTGATTCTTTAGTTCGAGATCTTGATTATCGGATCGAATGTCAACGACCTCTCTTCGGGCGTGATCCAATCTCTCCTGGCTTTCTTCCAACTCCTCCAGGGCATTTTCCAATTCGAGCTGTTTCTGGTGAAAAATGGGTGTTTTAGCAGCAACATCTCGATGAATTCGATCAATTATAATTTTGAGCTTCTTATTGTCATGCTGTGCAGCTCGAAGATCATCCTCCGTTTCCGCAAGTCGAGTATACACTTCCGTCAAACTCAGAGGCCCATCCTGTCCGTCTGTGATGGCCAACGTCCCTCCTTCAATCATTCTCCGTCGTTTCATCGGCGTACTCTCCCTCAAAACATCTTCTTCCAACCTCTTCTTCTCTTCCTCCGCCACCCTCAATCGATCCGCCATAATAACCCTCTTCCCCTCCTCCTCTTCCTTCACAATTCTCACCGCCTCTTCCACCTCCGTTCTCAACCGCTCTGCCATCTCCGCCTCCATCCGGCTCTCCCTCTCCGCAGCACTCTGTGCCGCGGCACGAATATCCTCCAACTCTCTCATCGCCACATCCCTCTGATCACGTGCCAAAACCATTGCCTGTTCTTTCAACGATACCAACTCCCTCTCCTTGTTTAAATCTTGCTCCATCCGTTCCCGCAACTCGATATATCGACATTCCTTATCGTGAGTGGCGGATCGCATTCGTTCCAATTCAGCCTGGGCCAATTCAAAATGCCTACGTGTAGAAGATAATTCTCTGTCTCTCTTTTCAATCTCCCATTGTTTCTCATCGCATTGTTCTTTGATGAGCCGGAGTTCTTTGGAGTATTCGTTCCTTGCTTCGGCGTAGGATGTGTTACGGGAGGATAGTTGGTTTTCAATGGCGTTGGAGTGACTGGTGACTGCGTCTAGTTCTTGTTGTAGTCTTGTGATTTCTAGTTTGAGTGGAATGACTTGTGAGGTTGAGAAGGAGTTTTGGGTTTGGATTTGGGTGATTAGGTTGGTGTGTTGTTCGTTGGTGTGGGTGAGTCGACTGGGGATGGTTGAAAGTAGAAGGGCGTGAAATGTAAGTTATGAATGCAAGTCATGAGAAATGTGCACCCTAAACAAGAGTGCATTAAACATAGAACTATGGCATTAAACAACAGATGCAAATCTTGTGCACGCAGAAATTTATTAGACATAAATTCGTAACAACAAGGGTTGAAAGCAAGACAGTTACAGAAATCAAAGCACAAATCACAGTCAAACCAAAGGAACATACAATTGAGCATAGACCCGGTGTAGTTGACAAACAGATCCCCCTCATGACAAAGAGAGCAGATCTAATATCACAGAGCAAGAAAATAACAAATGCATTCTCCCCCATCACAGACATACACATCAACAACTTCCTCTAAAACTAACCTAATCTCCCCCCTCAACATCTCCCCCTCCCCAACCAAACGATCAACCCTCTCCTCACCCCACCGAACCTTTTTCTCCATCTCCTCCCTCTTTTCTCTCTCCTCTCTAACCTCCCCCATTAACTGCTTACACTTTTCCTCAAAGCTCCTACACTTCTCCTCCGCTGAAGATTTCAATGCATCATTCTCCAATTTTAAAGAGTGTACTGTTTCAGTGGTGGAAGATAGACGTAGTTGAAGTTCATCACGTTCTTTTTGGAGTGTGGCGTATTGGCTTTCGTAAGAGGAGAGGAGGGCGTTGTTGATTAGTGATGTGGAGGTGTTTCGTGCCATGGTTATTGCTGGAGTTTCGTTTTGGTGTTGTTGTTTGGGGGGAGGGGGAGATGAGGGTTTTTTGGTGATGGCCATGGGGGAGGGGATTGCGTCTGCAAAGCCTTCTAGGTGGACGGAGGGGGATGTGGTTGTTGTCTTTTTGGTTGGGTCGTTTATCTTGCGTGCGGTAGGCATTGTTGTTTATTGAGACTGGGTGTGATGATTATGGTGTTGTCTGGTTGTTGGTTATCAGTATTTTTTATGGTGTACGGTGTGTCGTTTGTTAGCGGTGCAGTGGTGACGGGCGGGCGTCATGGTTGTTTTAGGTTGTTTTGGGATTTGGATTGGGATCTCTCGTGATGGCTGTCAGAAACCATCTTTCTCGCAAATTCTCAATTATTCGCGCTTCTCTGGGCCACAAATCGCGTGAATTTTGCCAAAAATCTTTTTTTTCAATTTTCCAAAATTTCCTCACATTTTAAGGCAACTCAAGCGTCGAATTATTGACATCACAAAGTCCAGTATTGCGCACTTTATGGGGCCTTTTCGGGTCCTCTCAAGTGCAACACGCAACTATTCGTTCGTTATTCTAGATTTCAGAATACTATTGTTGTGGGCTTCGCATCGCTTTGTTAGCGCTTGGTAGCGGCCGTAAAATAGTGCAAAAGAATATCTAGGATAGCGAGAGAGAGACTTCGCACCAGTTTATACTGATTCCTATGTGAAATAGGATGTCAGTTGAGTTAAAAGAACTTCAGTTGAATCTTCGAATACGTTTATTACCTTCTGATATAGATTTTAGTTATTGAAAAAATAATGAAGATAAACGAATTTTAAAGGTAAAATAGGTCTCTTAATGACGTCCGAAAGCATGGAGAGCGGAGAGAAGAGCTCATCATTTTCATTCGATGAACAGATGAACCGTCGGCCGGCCTGCAACAACAACAATCCAACCAACCATGCTTCCGTCCCGTCCATCCAGCTAGGATTGCCGCCGTCGCCGCAGCCATTCGTGTGACAGCTCGCGAACGTGAGCAGGAAGCTCTCAATCGCGTGGCTGAATCATTCGGGATTTCCTTCGATCCGACGCCCACCCCTCCGCCGCTCCCCCTCCATATTTTACCTGAAACAAACGCCACAAACAATGTTATATTCGCAGCCGCCTTCGGCCCAGCCACCGCCCCAGCTACCGCTCGAAATCACCTCTTTGGATGCTCATGTTTCTGCTTAGCAGGTCTCCACAATCATATCAGCAGCAGCCGACCAACCCCCCTACCCACCCCTGTCAAAACAACGAGAGGAGAGTAGCTTCTCCTGCTACATCGATTGCACCGTGTGGACGTCTTAAGGGGATGCGGTAGAGGAAAAAAATATTCATGATCAGATTTCTTCCTTCCTCCCTCGCAGCAACAAAAGCAAGGGGAAGACGAAGCTGAGTGGTGAGCACTCTTAAAAACTTACATTTAACAATATTCATTGTCTTAACTAACCATGCTGTTTCCGCGTTTTTACTTTTATTATCCAAGATCGTGAAAGAGAAGCGATTTAGGTATGTGAACAATGCGTGGTCAAAAATGGGATGTGCTGTTGTCAATAGGTAAGCATTGATTCTGAAGGTGAATACTTATGTTGTGCATGTCTGCTCATCAAATTGAACACTGAAATATCACAGAGTTGAAAGTTGTTGAGGGCAGGCGAAGGTGAGCAATTTGTACTTTTGCAAATCGAAGTTTTTGGTCCTTCAGTCAATTTCTCACAAAATCTATATTATTTAGGTCTAACACAACGAGAAGCAAGGAACTAAGGAACAACCCCCCTAGCTGACGCTGATGATGGCTCTTGTCCATGACAATAGTCAGTCGAAGGGGCTAGGTTGCTACAATGATTTTAAAAACCTCCACCTGACCACCTTGAAAGCCTGGCACCTGCATCCGTCCCCACCACGCAAGGGCTATTAAAGCACAAGTCACTCAATCGTATCTTGTGGACTTTCAAGTGGGGAGGGCAGGTAGAGGGAAAGCATCCTCTTGAACCTGATTTCTTCTCCCCAGCAGCGACAAAAGCTATGGCATAACAAAGGTAAGACATTCAAACTTAAAAACTCACTATTACATTATTCTTTATTTTATCTGACCTTGATCTTTTTACAATATTCATACGTGATACGTTCTGTGTGGCGAAGGAGATTGTGCAAGAAGGAGGTGAGATAGAATGATGAGGCACTTGTGTTCTACTGTGGAGCACCCAAACTTAGTCACAGATAAGAGCTATTACATCATCAACAGTTGTTTATTCCGGCGCGGCGGAAAACTGGGGTGAGTGATGTGTCTTTTCATTGTTCTTAATGGTGTATTAATTACTCAGAATAATCAAAACTCCACCAAAAATTAAGGCCACAGCTGCGAAAGTCATGTCGGTACAGAGGCTGCTTTTTTCAGGAAGCGATTCCTCACCTATAGTCAAAGGTTGGTACATTCTGGTTTGACCCATCTAATATTTCATAAATCTTACTTACATAGCTTCATTTAAGTTAAGATGTTATGTTACCAGAAACAGCTCCATTTATATGCTGTGATATCTTTGCCATTATTAATGTCTTGAGATATTTTTGTCTTCACCATTAATTTTACGTTGTTTGGTGCACCGAGAGAGAGAGAGAGACCTGAGACGCCTATCACTTTCGGTCATTACTTTCGGTCATTACAGCTCAGGGGTCATCTTCTCCCTTAAGTAAATTGATCTGATTCACGATCGAAACCATGCCG
>JALLAY010000514.1:0-14625 GCA_036939635.1 Cyclotella baltica | reverse complement strand
GCTCCCCTAACTTTTTAACGTAGGAACACTTTGATAGTATCAAGATTCTTGCATTAGAAATGACGAACTAATCTTTACAAACTAAACTGACACACTGAGAGAGCTGAATGACATTTTCTTGCGGTTTCAAGTACCATGTGATTACCTTTCGAATCTTTGTATTTAGTATGAGCAGATAAAGGTAAAATATATAACAGCCCGCCAATCTCAACCATGACCGTGACCATGGAGATTTGCATTTATTGCATCTATGAATGCCACAATGCCTCCATCTTCATTGTCTAACTGATTTGAAGCCATTAAATCCAACGAATAGTTTCGTTGATGAACACAGCGCTGGAAGGTTGGAAGCGTTAGAAAGTAGATTATTTGCTGCCGTAAAAATTAGATGCACAAGACACAAGATATGCATCCCGAATCTTGAACGTCCGAACTCCGAACAGCAACAACCAAAGGAGCAACCAAATCAAACCAAACCACAACAATGGCAGACCATCCATCCACCACCCCCCACTCCTCCCCCGACTCCATCCCAGCCTCCGCCGACGGATCCGAAGCCGCCACCCCCCAAGTCCAACGAGCACTCGACTTGTACAATTCCAATAAACCCCGTAGCAACAGTCGTGACACTCCTCCTCCTCCCGAACGAAAGACTCGTAGCTTTTGTAACGATGCTGCTTCATCTAGTGCGAATGAGAGGAGACGGTATCAGTTTTATGTTCCGGAGGGGGAGGCTAGGGGTGGGGATCCTCCGGAGATTACTGTTCCTGTAAACACTAACACTAATAACGCGTCAAATATGTCGTCTGCGAATGCTCCGGCAGCATCAAGCGGGGAAGAGGCAGCTCAAAAAGTCCGCTCTCGTCTCATTAGATTGCAGAATCACCATCGAGATTTACGCGACAACAAGTTCAATCTACGACGAAGTACAGGTAATGATGCCACCACTAACACTGCAGAAGGGGACACGGAACAAAAGAGAAGTGAATACGAAAGGAGAAGCCAGAGTGAAATACTCGGTGATGATGATGAATACGACAGTCCGAGGAGTTATACCAAGAGCTTTGTGGAAGATAGAAAGTCACCCCCGGCAAAGAGTACGCCTGCCAAGCCTTCCTCGGCATCTCAAGAGAGTCCCCACTCCATTCGAACGGACAGAAATGAACTCGAACAATTATTCGACGATGATACCGAATCCTACGATAATAACGAGGAAGATGATGAATTCATGAATATAAACATGGAACCCATCGAATCCGACGACGAGGCAAGCAACAGTCGTAGACATTACGTAGGCAGTGCACCCTCATCCCCCACCGCATCCAAAGACGACTATAGAAAGAATTGTCCCAGTTCCGCTCCATTAGACACATCGGGGAGCAGAGGGGGAGGACAGCAGAGCATGAGACAAAAGTTTAAAGCTCATGGTATCAGTGGCGGGGGTATGTTTAAACCACCCCTTACGGATGACGACTTACAGCAGCCGTATTTGGGTAAAGCTGGCAGTAGTAGTAAGCTTATACCACCTTTTGTTCGAGAGGAGAAATCGCAGCAAATGCTTCATCATCACAAATCACGATCTGCCAACAACATCAACATCAACAACAACAACAGCAACAACAACAACAACGTACCAAACGATCACATCCTAGCCACCGGAATCGACATGCTCCAAAACGCCGCAAAACAAGCACGTGGAAAGGATGAAATGGAAACACTACATGATAGTATTAATTATTTACGGACTTTGCAGATTGGACGACAGCATGATGTAGATCCACCAACGTCGCATGCGCGTGTTCATCGTCCTCCACCGGGGCAAAAGGAAGAATATCAAGAGTATGCGATTGAAAGTTATGGGGAGAGGATGCATCGTCCTGCTCCTCGTCAGATTTACACTTCCAACTCAACACAACTAGCAGCACCATCAAGTAACGTCGATCAAATTAAAAAAGGTCGATTCCTAACAGCAGCCGAAGCAATGTCCTACGTCCTATCCGCATCAAATCGTCCCCCCACATCCTCAGGGGGAACAATTAACGCAGCCGCAAATGATATAAACAAGGCCTATTCCTTTTTGAATAATATGACCAATGAGGAGATTTTGGAGTATGGACTGACGGGAGGGGTGGGTAGTAAAAAGAGTTCGTTTGATAGTAATGATGATGATTTTGAAAGGAACACTTCGTTGAGTATGCATGCGGAGGAGAAAAAGTTTGGTGCCGCAGGCGGGTCGAAATATGCAGAAGATAAGGGATTAAGAGGGGCTTCTTCGAGTGATGATGATTATGACGGCAGTAGTATCTCGATATCAGAACGAGAGGGTGGGGACGTCATGCGTGGCATGAAGGAATTTTCCAAGATATCATCGTTGCATCAGTCTCATCAAGAGGTTAGGAGGAGAGCACCCACGGGTGGATCGAGTTTTGATAATGATGATGCTAGTAGTATTTCGCTTTCGGAACGGGAGGGTGGGGATGTTATGCATGGGATGAAGGATTATCCTGGGAGTAATATGAGAAAGATTGATCATCATGTGTCGGATTCTTTCTTGTTTCGGGGGAGACAAAGTAAGAACAAGAATGCTACGATTGATCCACCGACTTCAGATGAAGGGGGTGTGATTTCGCCTTCGGTGCTTGAGAAGAATACAGTCAATCAAAATCTTTATGCGGTGGAAACGGTGATTCCTGAAAATACGTACAACAGGCGTAGTAGTGAAGGTCTTAAACCCGCATCGTTTCACGACGAACACTTTCAGCGCCGTAGGTCTTCGGATTACGAGTATGATAAGTCCGCCTACACCTCTCACGCGGCTGCATTAGGTCCTCGTAATAAGAAACCGGGGGGAGTAACCGGAGTCAATTTGGGGGAATATACCAATAATAATCAACAGTACGATGCAGATGAGGGATACAAATCAGATTCTTTTTCGGAGCACTCCCTTAAAAGTCATGAACAGAACTCCATTGCCGATGATGCTGTTTATTCCTCGCCGAGAGAATATGGTGGGGAAGTTGATGCACAATCAACAGGTCTTATGACTATGCTTTGTGGTCATCTCTTACCTCTTGGGATCGACGCAGCATCCTCCCAGTATGATGATACGTTTTGCGGCATGACGTCAATGTTTATGCAAAATAGCCACAATCAAAAGCCCATTTGGAACAATGATGATCCCGACGAACCGGGCTACCTGGTGCATAGGCTGACAAATGCAGAACTAAACAGTGTCGAGTATGCGTTTGAAAAACTCATCACAGCGTACGGTGAACAGGCAGCAGCCAACAATAACTTTGAACGAGACTTGGAAGAGGCTGAAATGGTATTAGACCAAGAGGAAAAGAGATACAGTGCAGAGATGAAGGGGTTGAAACCCTCGCCTTCTCACCAGTCGTTGGACACGGATGCCAGTTCCAACGATAGCGCGGGTAAAGCCCACCGCGGAAGTCCCGGCAGTCGCGGATCACTGTATGATTCACCCACATTTTCTCAAGACGAAAATGAAGTGAGAGAATGCGTCCCCGACTTTCCTGGGATCTACCCTCCCGGAAAGGGGAGAACGGGAGAGCTCGAATGCTTTTATCTACCAGTCATTAGCAAGTCTCAAAAGACTGGTTTCGAACCCACCAAAGATTTGGTCTTGAAACCGGGCACCGTATTCGCCAACAACTATCACGTTCAGGGAGAATTGGGAAGTGCGGCTTTCAGCACAGCCTATCGCTGCATTGATCTAAGCTCGGAAGAGGACGAGGATGGATACCAGGATGAAGTTTGCTTGAAGGTAATTAAAAACACAAAGGACTATTTTGATCAATCTATAGATGAAATCAAGATTTTGAGATTACTCAAAGACACTGGGAAGGTTCAAGAGAACAATATTGTTGAGATGAGGTCCTTCTTTTATCATCGGGAGCATTTGGTGATTGTGACAGAACTTTTGAGACAAAATATGTATGAGTTTGGGAAGAGTATTATTGAGAGCAGGGGTCCTCCGTATTTTACCAGAGATCGATTGTCACATATAACGAGACAGTGTTTGGTTGCTTTGAAGTTTGTGCATGAGTTGGGTCTTATGCATTGTGACATTAAACCAGAGGTGAGTTAGAGGCATTGGGAATTACAACGTTGTTTGGATTTGGCTTCTGAATCTACTGTACTAATACATTGTGTCACTGCTGATGCAGAACATTTTGCTTAGATCATATTCACGAGCACTTGTCAAAGTCATTGACTTTGGTAGCAGCAGTTTCGTAAGTGACAGACAATCTTCTTACATTCAAAGCAGGAGTTATCGAGCTCCAGAAGTCATCCTAGGCCTTCCGTATGATGGTGGAATCGACATGTGGTCTTTAGGCTGTGTCGTAGCTGAAATGTACACAGGTGAAGTAACTTTCCAAAATGATTCCGAGGTATCCATGCTCAGTCGAATCGAAGCCATTTGTGGACCATTCCCAAAACACATGATAGCTAATGGACGCAACAGCCATCGGATTTTTACTGACAGTGGTTTGATTTATGAAAAGGTTTCTAGAGAAGATGATGATAATGATTCAGGCTCCGATGACAGCGCTAGTGACCATGTTCGTGTTTACCAGCCAAAAATGACAACAATGGCTGCACGGCTTGGTTTTGAACCTGACTTTATGGAACGTCCAAGGCTAACTGAAGACGTGAGTACTTTTCAACTCGGAAAATTTGTTGCCTACTTGTCATTAACTCACTTTGCTGCCCCTTTCCATTTTCTGTCAGGACACAATGCGTGCACTTTTCATTGATTTTGTCAGTAAACTTTTAACCATCGATCCTAAGGTCAGACTAACTGCCAAACAAGCCTTGAAACATCCGTGGATTTTGTCAAGTCTTGATCTGACTGAAGATGAAATAAGATACCCACCGAGTGATTAAATAAAAACTTTCATCTTAATGTTAATTCACAAGCTACGAAAACCCCAATAGCAAATATTGTAGGATTGTTCGTACGATATGCTGTGCTTGAGATGGCCAGTACTCATACCTCACCTGTTCTTTTCTTGATTCAAAGCAAAGCAGAATGTGAAGATCTTGCGCTGCTCTGTTGGGTGCTGGAGGAAGTGGAGAGTTCATTAATACCTTGACCTTCATAAATTGCCCCCTTGAGTATTTTGTTTCTTTTCTTGACAACCTTCTATAGTATCCTCTGTAGTGAATGGTGATCAGAGCAATTACGGCTCTCATGACCCACATCACAGGAGTTATTATTCATGTAAAACCCCATTCCTTTGCCTTTGCTGCACACCACCCTTTTGATTGCAATAGATTGCAATCTACTTGACTTCATCTCCTAAAAGTGACAGCCTCATCCTTCCTGCCTTGTACCCCTTCTTCCTCAACCTTATATTGCTGAGTATGGAAAGCCAGTTAATAGAAATGTGGCGGTTGGCTCAGCAACACTGTTTTGTCATGAACAAAATACAAAAACATAACAATCAATCAGCATGATGGCTGCCTATAGGATGTCATACAAATATGTAACCAGAGCATCCACTCTCCACCCATCCAACATTCACATCATTCACGGTACTAACAAAAGTTTTGACAAGCAGTACAATGTTATTGTTTTAGTGAATTATTTTAAATATTGGTGTTGGTATGAGTAAGTATCATTCAATTTTACTTTCTAATCATAACAAAACTTCATCTATCTCAAACATTTCATTTTCATTATTTATGAACTGTCCACCAGGATCTTCAAAGAATTGATTCTCAATATTTTTCAATGCAGCTATTTGTGAAGAGAAAGAGTCGTGAAACAAGAGTAAGGATGGCTTATGCAGCAATATAAACAATTTTGGTCTGTCATTCTTTGGCATGTCAATCAACTTTGCCAAGGGTGCAAATATAACTTCTAATGAATCAGCGGCAGTATATCGTTACTCCCAATCAAGCTACATAATCACTGTGAAGTCATGTTCAAATGTCATAAAACTTGACAGTTGGACTCTACACATTATAATTAGTAACATATAATGCTTTGAATCATGCACATTGGACATCTACAGGCTGAGTTATGATAAATTGCGCAAATAGACCACTGAAACTGCCATCTCAGAGCATCTTCTTCAGACTAGCAAGCCACTGTAGTGTCCAAATGTTGTAAAACTTGCTATTTAGACTCTCAGCAACATTGTTGGCAAAACTTGATGCTTTGAATCATCTTAGTTGGCCATCTACAGCCCAAGATATAGTGATTAGCCAAAAATGTGGTACAAATGCAGTACTGCGTACCTAAGGATTAAACCTGTTACTGGCTGCTGAAATTTCTGAGTAGCATAAACAGGTTGATATAATTGTGACAGTTGTTATCATATTCTGTTTTGAACAGTGTTGATGAGTTGCTGCAGCTAGGAATTCTGCTTTCAGAGGAGATGCAGTTTCTGGGCAAGATTGTTTGTCTTTTGCATCAATTTATCTGTTTGGAAGAAATTTTTTGGAAGGTGGGAACATGTGCAATGTTCACTGCTTCAAAATAGTGCCTTTGGAGAGGATCTTTGTCATTCTTTTTCATTTTGATTTTCTTGGTTCATTCTGCGTGTTGCAAGACAACCGAATTAGTCCAAATCTTAACAACATATTCAAGACTCTTCCTAGGCCGTATGCTTTGGTCATATTTCCCTAGAAAATGAATAAGTATTCTGCAATCTGCCCTATTTGTGAATCAGTTATTGTGCAGTGAAGATAAGTGAAATATCTTATGCTCTTTCAGAGTGTTTCAAACAGTTGGTTCTCAATTTATTTGTTGACCATCATTTCTTCATTCATAATGAAACCTGCCTGACAAAAAAGTTGAAAATTTGAGACTGCTAAGTATGTATTCATTTTTCCAGATTCTCAACAACATCTCTTTTCAGATAATTCCAAAATGCATCTTTGAGAACTGCATTGACATGCATATTTCTTGCATCTTGATGACCCATGACCCCAAGGGTGTTGTCAAAATGTGATAGTCCGGTAGGGTTCAGTATATCTCCATATCAATGGATCGAATGCTGAAAATGTCGGTATGTTACGTAGATGTCGGAGTTTCAACTATGTATGAGAAAAACCTTGATTTCATTGAGTGCTGTTGATAATCTTGATGAAAGCCTCTTATGCTTGTCCATGGATTTTGAGCAATGATACAAAGTTTCCTTCTCTCTCATACTTGATGAATCAATCATCGTGGAGGCCAAAATTAGCAGAGATAGCCTCTAAGAAGTACATGAGATAAGGTGTGAGTAGTAGTAGTCATGTTGCTCTTTTGTGGTCTTGGTTTATGATGCATATATTTCTTGTTATCTCACCGGAGAGATATTGGGATTAGACAGCTCTGTAAATAGGCCAGCAGTTGTTCCCAATGAGTAGTGAGTAGGTTATGTAAGATAAAGTTATAGTTCTCACGAACTGTCTGAATTTATGAGCTACTCGTAAGTCCATCACAGAAAGATACAGTACAGTGCACATGTTTGCCAAACAGCCTTTCCATTTATGGTTAAAGTGCTTTCACTATTACTGTGCCTATGTGCCAAACATCAGAACTGGTATGCCTCACTAGCCTGCTGGAAGTACTATCTGTGGGAAAGGCTGTGCTGAAGGGTTAATGGTGATACATAGGTGGAGTGTACTATGTACAGTGAATTGTTAAAAATAATAGGTACCAAGAATCAATGAGTTTTACAATATGATTGAGTGTGAGATGCTGATTAAGTCATTTCACTTGATAATGTTATTTAAAGGACTGAATTACACTATCAAAACAAAGTCGTAATATGTTTCTCTCTTGCTGACACACTTATTTCTCATGCACCTTAATCTATTTCTCTAAGGGCAATAGGTTTCTCTCTAGATACAAACATGGCCTATTTAGGGTGGGGTCATTTGAAGCGAAAAGGCTACTTTGTAGTATAATTTGGTGGCACAAGTGATATGAGATTCAGCCGACTGTACTTAAACCGAATCCAATGTTGGTTTATTTGCATGTAAGGACTTCAGAACAAAACATGCACTGAAGTATTTCCATCTAGCACATTCCTTCCATGCTCTCTCATTCTTTTCCAAGGCACGAATGACAACTGAGCGAGGAATAAAAAACACCTTCGTAAAACCTGGAAAGTGGTAGACTAATTGCTCCTCTTCGTAGAAATCATCCTCAACTAAAACTTCATTCACATCAACAGGACAATGTGCACCTCCTTTTCTTGTTTTCCATTCTGTTGAATTAACATGCCGTGTGGCAATTCCAATTCCATGCATGAAAATAAGAATGCCCCGCCCATATTCACTATCTACTCTGAAGGTTTCTCCAACCGAAAATTCCAGTTGAAATGATCCAACTGCAATCTCTACTTGTTCATCTGGGGACATGTATTTTGACGATAGATAAGGAACAGTCTCAATGAAGGTATGCGCCAAGTGGAGAACACAGACTTTTCTCAACTCTGGTGATAAAGTACTCAAAGATGGGTATTTGTCGTATAAGAACTCGGCACTATTGGATTCCATGGTTTTCGTTGTTGCTCTGTCTCTTTGTTCAGTGATGAAACGCCGAACTCTTTTCGATACTCCAATCTCAACCAATGAGCCAGATTTAGAAAGTGGAAGTGTATCAGTGGTGAAATCACTAACCATCTGATTTGCGTCGTTCATTTTGGTGACATATTCTTTATTCAATGACCCCATGGATGATACTGCTTCAACAAGTGCACCAATTATGTACGCCCAAAACACACCACATGCCAGCATGAGAAAACTGGCATAAGCAAACTCAGCTTCAGTTACTGGTACAATATTTCCGTACCCAATTGATGTGATGGACTGGATAGACCAAAACAAACACAACCAATAGCGCTGCATGTAATTTTCCTGCCCAATGGGATTCAATCCTCCTTCAACGTAAGAAGATTCATACCAGTGTCCAATCCAATTCATTGTGGTTGTTAATTCATTTCCAAAGGACTGTGCTTCAATAAATGCGATCAGTCCCCACAAGCATGCAATCCAGTGAGAGAACAATGTGATGAGGAACAAAAACTTGAACACAAGTGTTGTCTCCACATTGAAGATCTCCCAAAATCTCGATATAATATGTGATCGAGTAACAAGCCTTTTGATTCTCGCAAGCCGAAAAAGCTTAAACATCTCAAAGGCAAAGAGTACTGAACCTTTAACTTGAGTATTTTGGAATAACGTATCAAGTTCTTCATCTCCCATTCCTCTTGTTAGAATTAGAACAATGAATGTCCCTGGGAAACAGGCTAATAGGTTGAGTAAAAACCACCCGCTTCGAATATAATTCTTTCTAATTCTTGATAGAGAGTAAACGAGACGACCATTTTTATCCCTGTACGCTCTGAAAAATACTAGGAAGGTGTCAACTGATGTTATGAATAGTTAGAGCGACATACTTGTGTATGATCCTACCGATGTGATATGGAAGTTCCAAATGATATATTCAACACTCACCAATGAAAATAAAATTTGTTAGCATATTAAATGCCAACCACGCATTGTTTGTTTCGGCCAAATAACCACCGCTAATGCCTAGATGGAATCTGAAGAACAATTTGTGGTACATAAGTATCATTAGAGTTTGACCGGATTGGCAAGATCCCTAACACGAGATCATCCGTACTTACGGAATATATACAGCATAATATATGACCACGAAGATCATAAGTAAATCCCAATATTGTGCGACTATGTTAAATGAATATAGGACAGTCAGCACCGACGATTTTGCAGAAAGAGAGGATTAACAAAACGGCGAACTCACATCGAGAACTTGGAAAGATGACATATCGAATCCCTTTAAGAGAAGGAGAAATATCTGTCGGCTTCGTTGGCATGGTTAAGTGGAAATGGATGGGTCGAGGTTGTAGATAGATGGAGATTTTGTTTGTACTAGATGCGAGCCATCAGCCATCAAAGGCCTCATTCCTCATGGTTCGAGTCCGACCGGCGGGCGGGGGGTCGTTTTATCGTTTTGGCGGTCGCGCCATAAGACATTTTTGGCGGGAAAGATACCAGCTACCTACCTACTTAGCTACGTACGTATAGTTACTTACAGTTATTGAGACCATTTTTGTTAGTGCTTCTTCTGCTTCTCTCTATAAAAAACAACCAAGCATGTGGGATGAATGGCCATCTGACTAAATTCCCTTCTCTTATCAAGTCCTTCACTCATACTGTTGGGCAAGGTACATTGCACTGGTACTGGCAGTTGGGGCACTGTAAGACTTACTAATATCAGTCTTTTTTCATTGCAAATAGTTGAAAGATCTTTTGCCATCTCCCCATCTTCAAATTCTTCACTTTTGCTCATTACACCATTGAAGATGTCAATCTGCAAGTATGGGCTGGTCCAGATACTCTCGTGAGGAATAAGAGCCCACCACTTATATATTCTCCTCCATATAACAGTAACACAATCACCAGCGTCCAGTCCACTTATTATCCAGCAAAGTCACTCATTTTTTCCAATCACTCCAGTGCTCAAAAAATGGGCCCAGGCAAATAATAATTCCTATGTCTTGAAAACATCTTGCTTTTTGGTGCTTTTCTCGAAGCAAACCTTTCAGTTTGTCAACAAACGAAATGTTGTCAATTTTTAAAATCAAAATAAACACGATGAAAGCAAATCATGGGCGAGGGTTTTCCCAAATTGACTAAATGAAAGACTACAGAAGTTTGAATACCGGAGCCACGCTGAGGGCTGACTAGTTAATATGTGGAGAATTCGCAATGGTGGAGAGAAAAAAAAACACCAAGAAGGGTGCTTCAATTGATCATCAATTGAAAAGAAAGGGAAAAATCATGAAGAAAATCTTGTTTCTTTTTTTGTTAGGCGATTTCACGCGGGTGATCGATCGAAAAGGGAGAAGTTTTGTTCAAGAGATCCAATAGTTCCAAATTCAAGAGTGCCAAGTATTCAACTTACCATAGAATCATTTTGTTTTGCGTTGATGACTTCTTTGGCTTGGCTGTAACGCAACCTTGGCTTTGCTTGAGATCATGGATTTGAGCAACATTTGAAAATAAGATGCAAATTTAAAATGGAGAATTACCATCTCTGAATGGAGGTGCGAGGTCAGTCGGGATCTACGATAACCTCTACAGAAACTCCAAAAGAAAATGAGTAAGCTTGGTACAAAAAAGAGATTATTTATGGTGCTATGATTATTGAATCGAACAATCCTTAATCACTGGAGATAGAAAGCATCCCAATCTCTCTCTGAGAATTGATGCCTCTGAATGTTATTCATAGTTCACAGGACAAATCTTTGTCTGATGTAGCACAGCTCAAACGTCACCCATTTCAAAGCAGAAAGCTGGTTTTTGAAATTGGCTATTTAACATTCCGATTCATTGGAACCTTTATCTGCTGTTGAAAGAAGAGATGTCAAAAGAATATGATGTTTTAGTGAAAAAAGAACGATGACACCTTTATCTGCTGTTGAAAGAGGAGAGGTCAACAGAATGCAATGTTTGAGTGAAAAAGAACGATGACCAATGATGTCCAAAAGAATTCATTGATCTCATATTTGAATATGAGTGGCTAGTCTCATAGTGTATGCTGTTTGATTGGGATAATAAAATGAACAGGATAGTGCAGATGGATACGTCTGGCCAGTAGTGATGGGTGTTCACTCAAGCAAGACAATGTTTTGTTGCATGTGGTGATGCGACTTTGAGGAAAGCGACAATCAACCAATCGGCATTGTTGTCTGATTCAGAAAATGAGTTCATTCAAAAGCAATCAAGATACAACTGTGCTTTTCAACGTTGTGGTTGGGTGTTGTGGATGTGATTCACAGGTGACGGCGGCCGGTGTCAGCACGGGATCAAGAGGAGAGCGTCAGTTGCTTGAGGTTGCTTGTGGTATCTCCAATACAGCCTGTGTGAGGATATCCAAGGCAATATATCAACACAAACAGACAAATCATGGGCCACTGACCGCAGTTCCCTCCAAAATGTTCACCTTTTAGGGAATAAGAAGCAGATAGTGGATCAACTCAATGTCTTGTAAACATTGCGGATAGGCGGATAGAATCTTCTTGTTAAGCAGTTTTGGGTAAGGAGCAGCATCAAAGCAAATGGCATTTATTTAAGTAAGATCTAAGAGTCCGGCTAAAAAACAATCAACCAAAGTCACGAATCTTGAGTCCAATTCTCTATTTCTCCTTCCAATGAAATAAAAGACAACAATATCAGAGAATTGCTCAATGAGTGGCCCACGGATACGACCATCAAGTCAACTGAGGCATCAATTGTGCATCAAACAAGCTAATTAATCTCCTGTCAATTCATCTTTTCATGCGAATAACAATGCTCTTCCAGAAGTGAACATGCTGTAGACAATCAAGACACGACCTGAAGACATCACAGACTGAAGACACGTCACAGACTCTGTCATCATGGAATTAAGTAGGCCACACATGTTACAAATTAGCCATTGCAACATACACTGTGGCATGACTCACACGTTATTTTCACAAAGCTCTTCAAAATTACAAACAGGATTTATGTTAGAAAGAACAGCATGTGACAAGAAGGTCAAGGCAGTGGAACCACAGTTGGGTCCATGACCTCTTGAATAGATGCATGATACATCAAGATATCTTGCATCTCTTCATTGTTTGACTTGCAGATTTACTTTCGTAGATTTAAACCTAAAACTAGGTTGACAAACCACAATATGTTCTAAAAGACCTTAAATAGAGTTAAAATGCATGATTATATGGAGATGTAATCACTCTCTATTAGTTATTAATTCTATGAAGTATTTGGACTAAAGCTAAAATATAAACTCTTTGAGGTGTCAATTCATTTGACATTACCCCTGTCAAGGTAACTTGTCACCTTGCCAAACTTACAATGAAAACACACCTTTCTTCCACTAACATTCAACATCACTGCTAACAACCAAAGAGAGTAACTGAAATTGACAAGCATAATGAAAAAGCAACAGCCATCAGAGAATAGAATAGAATTCTTTCTCTCAGCTTCTGCTGACTTCTAGAGATGTCATATTTAAACATTCAATTATTTAGTTATAGATGTCAATACCTAAACTCATAACCAGAATCTGACTGATTTTCGGGGTAGGTTGTTTAGTCTTTAATCAGTAAGTCAATATGTTTTGCTAATGGGAATCCACATATATGCCTGATGCCCAAAAATCAGCAAAGTTCTGGTTGTATGGTCATTTGGTATTGTTTGGGTATAATCCTTGTCAATGCACACATGATCAACCCTAACCTTTGTGACCATATTTTGTAGCCTGCAGACATTGAAAAAAGTGCAGTCAACTTCAGAAGTTGACTGCACTTTGATCAAACTTTGACATTTCTTGTAGCAAACTTCAACGGCATGAACTTCATTAAAAAACAAAACTTCAATGACATAAACTGCTTTTTTAAAATAAATACACAACTTCAATGACATGAACTTCTTTGTAAAAAATAATACACAACTTCAATGACATGAACTACTTTTAAAAATAAATATACTAACTTCTACTTAAGTTATGTGAATCTTTAATAAATACCAGCCAACTGCAACCTCAGTACGACTGGTGAGTAGGGGGGGTTAGAAATGTTGCTCAGTGAATCACCAATCTCCATCAGTCTGTGTGAATCACAATCACCAGTCATATACTTATCTATTTCCACATCATCCGGAGTCTCCATTCCCCCCATCTCTTCTGCAGCAATCATCCTCTCCAAGTTAAAACACTTGAGCGACTCAACTGTGTTGTCTTTCTTCCAGGCACCCCGCTTACAATGGGCCAGATACTCACGAGACACTTCTTTTGGATCGATGTAGACAGATGCCAAAATGTTAGCAAGCAACAAAATTCGTTCATAGTTTCGAACACCCAACTGAGAACGGCGTGGCTGAGAAATATAGCCAGATAACTCAAAGAGCCTCTCACAACCAACTTCTACTACTCTCTGTGGTGCTCTACATAGTGGAATCAAAAGAAGGTTGGGAAATAAGTGAGCATGGTTCAGGAAGAAGACAAGTGCATTGAATTGACCCTTGGAATCAATGTAGTTAGCAATGTTCTATCCATAAGGAAGGTCTTCGCCTTTACTTATTGATTCGTTGTCAGATAATAAGAAAGGATGTGGGTGGCAGCAATGTGAATGCAATCTTCAGCAATGAAGAATTGCATAACACAATTTTGAATACTCTTGGATCTTTTTGAATGGTACAGAGTACAAAAACATCTCCAGTAATGAAGACAATTATATTGACAGGAACGGGTGGAATCGGAAAAAATGTGCAGGTGGCAAGACAAAAGTTTAATAACTGTTTTTTGTTGCAGGGGTAAGTATTGATTCTTATGTAGCTGTGCGTCTTTGAAATGTTGGATTGATTGGTTCGTGTTGGAAGACTTGTTGGTGTCTGATCTACAATGAATTTTTGTATTATAAAAGGCGTATTAATTGGTCTTTCAGACTACTTTACTTAATAAAACACTGTAGAATAACTGTCTCAACAATACGTTAAGTTGTTTTCTATGTATTTACTTGTATTAGGTTTAAGCAACTATGAACTTATACCCTTACCACTGTGGTTTCCTGATCCATTTACCACTTAGGG
>JALLAY010000513.1:0-14666 GCA_036939635.1 Cyclotella baltica | reverse complement strand
TCAGCTCACCAGATAGGCGACCTGGGAAGAATTTTTGGCGCGAAAGCCGGTTGCATGCCAAAGCACGTCAGAAGCCTGTGTTCATCTCAATCATGTAATCAATCAACCACGACGGAGGAGCTCAATCTCCACCATGGCAAAGCCAATCGTCGCCCGTCTCGTTTGGCATCAACATTACCAACCACTGCTGTGGCTCACCAATCGCCGCCAATAGTGTCGATCGGAGCCTTGGCCAATCGACCTGTTGGCTACAACGGCGCTGTGTAGGCAACATAGGCATTGCAATTTGTATTTGCCGAAATCGTTTCGTTTCAACTGTAATGCTCAAACAGAAACTGCATCAACTGCTGACACGGCTGCGAACGCAACCAGCGAAACGGCTGCCGAACGCTACACAAACAATACAGCTGCCGACCGATCTGGCAGTGATCGTTCCTTCGGCAGAAGTACATCGCCATTGTTAATTCGCCGTGTTGTCTTTGCCGTCCCTTGCCGGCAATAGCATCAGACGAGACAACAGAAACGGCACAATTGACGTCCGTTTCTGTAGGCGACCAACGACTTGCATCCCATTTCCAACAGCCAACCGCCAACAGCAACTTGTTAACGAGGGAGTCAGTACCACAGCTTCTTGGGTGACACCATCACGACTCACGTCAACTTATCTCTTGCGTCCACAAATTAGACATGGTTCGAGTGATGGGTTTATTTGGAGTAGCTGGGGCTTCCGTGCAATGATTGGATCTTAGAAACGTGGTACTGTGCTCCTCGGTTTTGTTGGTGCTGTATTGTCCTAATGCCGTACCAACTTACAGCAGTAGCAGCAACATCATCACCCTCCAACTCACAACAGCAACAACAAACAATCCAAAATTGAACCAACAATTGTTGATGTAGATGATATTGTGTTGTTGCTACTGCTCGTTTGTGTTGGCTTTAGTTTTCAGCAGCCAAGCAAAATGAAGAGAAAGGAGACTAGACTGACTTGGTGCCATCTTGTTAAAATTGGATCGACCAACATGAAACGTGAGGAGTTGTTGAGCAGTATTTCATTGTTGAACAGTTGACTGCTCATTGGTACCACCAACAACATCAACAATTGAAATTACTACAACAAAATCACTGTTCAACTCCCAACAGCAACAACAAACAATACAAAACCAAAGTCGGACATAGTTGATAATGTTGTTGCTCGCTATTGTTGATTTTAGTTTCCAGCAGAAGCAATTAATGTTTGGTGTATGACAATGATTCGACACAGCAACAAGATGGTTAATGAAAACGAATAGCAAATTCAATTGCACTGTTATGGTGCCTATGCTTTCATTCCATTTCAAAGTTCACTTGATTCCAAGTGAAAGTATTGTAAATTACTGTAAATATAGCCAAACAATTATTTGCTACATTTCACAAGCACAATATCATATCTACTTCAAACCACGGTGAGCAATTTCATCACAACATCAATCTCCGACCCCTCCACAAAGTGACCCTTGTTCCAAAGCCCATCCTGACTCAATTGATGATCATACTTCATGATCATACTTCATGGATCCTCTCCCAATATGGCATGTTATCACGAGGATTCTCTTCTCCAGTGTACCCTCCCGGATCACCGTAATAATTCACCCATTTCATTTACGTACTTTGATTGCCTATGTGCCGTTGTTGTGACTTCTGCTCCTCTCATTCTTTTTCGACTGTTTCTTCTTTTTGCCATTGCTGTCTTTACCGCTGCTCTTGCCAAGAACCGGATCGCCATTACTGCAAACACCTGTAAACAATGTCCCATCCTTGTACTTCGTCTTTCCCTGTCCATGTGGTTCGTAATCTTTGTTGACATGTCCTTCGTCGTCACGATATTTAATATCCTTGCAAATCATTGACACGAACATTTTTCTTTCACTTCGACAACGATTGATGAGAGGATGCATCGGAACCGTGGGCAGAAGAAGAAGGATCAAATTATTACATTCTCGTTCTGGATTTTCGACTGCAGTAAGATACAGTATTGATCCGTATTGATCGGTCTTCTTGCCCCTCATTTAATGCTGTTTGATCTGACGCTCCGGATCGTTGGGTAGAAGGAGACATTCCATCTCATTCCATCCTCCGTCGTTGGAGCTGTTGTTACGGCCGCGTTCTAACTCGTCGCTAAGCTTGGAGCGGGATTGAGATGGAATTGCTGCAGCGAAGACGGTAGAGGTGTATGGTATGCTGTCATCGTCGAGAGCTTGGGAGAGGAGAGCGGCGGTCGGCGTCGGTAAGAGATGAAAGCTTGATGAAAGCGATCGAGGTCGGCTGAAAAATCGCGAGCTAAATAGCCGCCGTATCCCCTTAATCGAAACCAACTACATAAAAATGAATAAAAAGGTAGATAGGAAAACTAATTAATTTCAAAAAAATCAAACTAAAAGGCTATTTAGCTCTGAAAGTGTGGATCAATCTGGCATTTCAGAAAAGCGTTGGGGATCGTGTTTTGAGAAAAATACTCCAGATTGCTGCTGAATAAAGTCACATCAGTGTTTAACCCATAAGACTCTTATACATTTTACGACCAGCTATGCAGAAATGAAAGGATGGAATTCTCCGAAAACCGCTGTCTTCCTCAAATTCTCAGAAAGACAGCTGTTGGCTATTTCGTCCTCAACGATGTGTCAAAGATTTCTCCAAGACACGTCTTCTAATAACAACCTAACGATGTATCAGAGAAGTGAAAAGACATATCTTCTGATAACTCAAATTATCATTTAGATGGCAGAGCTAACCCTCATGAAGCACTATGAATCGATAATAGTTATTTTGGTGAGGGTTGCCCCGGTTGTCGTTGGCAAGGAACAAACAGTGTCCCTCTGTTGGTGGTTGGCAAGCCATATGATTAGTGATGATTATTATTTTATTGCATTTGAGAGCAGTCATTGGATGAGAAGATGGATAAAATCCCCCAAAAGGAGCGCAGAGTGATCAAATCATCTGTCATAGATCATTCCTATCATGACTACGCTGATGACCTCATTCAACCAACTGGTTCAGAGTCCTCTTCTGGATATGTGAGCCAGCCCACTTCATCAAACTTTCCTGCAAAGCTTCATAAGATGATTGTGTCTACCCCAGAATATCAACATATTATTGGATGGATGGCTCACGGCAGATCTTGGGAAGTCAAGGACAAGGACTTGCTAGTCACCTTTGTATTGAATAAATATTTCGGCCATAGTAATTTTGACAGCTTCAATAGGCAGGTAAACCTTTGGGGATTTAAGGTGAGGGAATCTCTGCAGTCTTTGTCGTCGTCAGATGCGGTCGAAAGCTAACCTCATTGACAATTGTCGCAAAATAATCCAGCGTCTGCATGGACCCGGCCCAGATTTTAAATCGTAGTAAGTCATCACATTCAACACTCTCCAAACCATGTATTTTGATTGTTCAAGAAGCTAACGTTCGTTTTCCCTTCCAACAATTGTCGTGTGTATCTTTGATGTCATAGCTATCATGAGGCATTCCTCAGGAACAGACCTGATCTCACTCCACTGATAAAGAGGATAAAGAACGTAGGAAAAAGAATCCCAAATATTCCTGCAGAACCAGACTTCTATAAGATGCCCTTCCTTCCGCCCCTTCCTCAACCTCGTAGACCAGGGCAGTTTGTTGGTTCACCGCTTCTTCTAAATTCAAATATTACTTTGTCACCACGTGCTGCTTCCAGTGAGATGACTAGCAGCGCTTCACCACAGTGTGCAATTGATGAACTGTCCCAAAATTACCAAGATGCAAAAGAGCAACTTAAGAGTGAAGACAGTACGCCACAATATGCAGTTGTAAATCCTGCCCAAAATTACCAGGCAGCAGAAGAGAAACCCAGATCATACTCCCAAGCAGCTCAAACTTCTTTGCTCAGCCCATCCAAATGCTCTGACACTCAAATGGTTTCAGTACAAACAGACGTAGATAATGTACAAAAGCAATCTGCCCCACAAGTCAGGCTAAGGGGAGAAGTTGGTGATATTCATATACACCATCAATCTGCCCCACAATGTTGGGAATCGACTGGGGGGAATGGCAACCCCTCCCCCGATCTTGATCGAAAGCCACCATCACGGCAGAAAGCTGCAAGCCCTGAGCTCAACCATGATACTGGATGGTCCTCAAGCAGCAGTTCAAACCCAAATAGATACGACAAACCCAATGCAGTAGCTCCCCCTGCTTGGTTAGGAAACAACAATTGTAACTTCCAATTAGACAGAACAGAGACATTAAATTGTTGTGACAGGAGTACAGTCCCCCCCGCTGCTGTTGCTGCTACCACCTTCGCTAATCCAACCCACCAGACCCCCCAATCTGCATCTTTACCAAAAAGAAAACGGACAAAGTTATCCATAGAAACTATTGCCATGTTATCGAATCCTCCAGATGATCCATTACTAAGAGAATTCGCTGAGCAGTACCTTCCATATTTCGAGGCAGAAGACTATGATGACTCTGAAGAGTACGATTGCTGAGAGAGCGTGCCGACCAGAGGATTCTACTGGCTTTTGCAGATAGAGGTTAGACTCGATCAATACCCCACAAGCCATTTTATGAAAGATACGTACGCATTAAATGATGCAACAAAAAGGAAAGATTTGACGTACCAATGAGGCGAGGATATCTGATGATAGAAGGAGTGAGGTGCGATGAGGGGGTGGCATTGCAGAGGGTTGCTGATCATTTGCTCAACCGTGTCAATAAACGAAGTTCGTCGGTATGAGTTAGTGGGACAGGTGGCATCATGAATCATGAAACATGAGCATGTATGTGCTATTGTGTGAGTCGTAGTACTCTCTAGCGCTTTGCCCTCTAACAATTTCATCCTTTCGTCATTTGAAGAATGCGACGCGAGCTTTTGTGGTACCACCTGTCATCTGTCTGAATGAAGGAGACAAACAAAAACATTTCAACCTAATCAACGGCTTGTTCCATGTTGACTTAATCCAGGAGCATAGCCAACAGCCATGGCGATTTGTGGCTCGCCATAATGCGGGGCCACCCAATCCAGACGCCTCCAGACGCACAGGTCGTATAAACGTACAGAGGACTAAGAGGATATGGATGCACCGTTGATTGATTTCGTTGTAATTGGGCACAGTTGTTAGAAGGCTTTCGCTTCCTCAGTTGATGCTGTTGCTGCCGTCGAGCAACAGTGGCGTTGAATTCTCTTATCATCTGCAATCGGTCGTTGGTACAGAATGGAAAGAAAGCAGAGGTAAAGAGAGTTGAAGGGCAACAATTTGCTGGTACTATTCGACGGAATGACATGACACAGATTGACAAGTCTACTCTTTGTGATACCCGGCGATGAGTGTCTCATAAGGTGTGCAATCCATGTGTTTGTTTCGGTGTTTGCTTTTGCTTTAGGTGGACTCGTGGTAGTATCAGAGAATGGCAAAAATTGTAGACTGGGTGTGGCAACGGGCAAAGTCAGAATAACCAGCTTTGATGTCAGTGTTCGTGTGGTAGATGGCAAAATCAGAATAATCAGCTTTGATGTCAGTTGCTAGAGTTATGCATTGAACACTTCCTGAATTCTATGGAAGGACCAAGAAAGCACATGCTCCAACTCTCTTCAACTATTTGATGTCGTCTATGCAGGTATGTCGGTGAAATTTGAGAAATCATGAGCTATCATGAGCCATCCATGTAAGGAAACATTATCATAATACATACGATACTTCACCTGATTGTTTCATGCGACGTACACTTTGGGCATCGTTGTACCTTACTTGAGCATTGAGTTTTCCATTACCAGTACCAAACTCAATAACATCATCTGACACTGACTTTAATGTGTACAATGATCAAGTATCCGTTAGCTAAGCATCTTTTCATGGTTGAATGGCCTTCATATAGAGCAAATGAATAATTGTACGACAGTGTACGTAAGTCAAAGTTTCATTATAAAACAATTGATTTGTGCAACTCGGTCTTGCTGCTGCCTAGATCTTGATTGCAACTTTATAAAGAGTGGCCATTATTCTGCTAATCCTAGCATTAAACACACTACCTGCCTATGATTTAGCAGTTAGTATTTTCGAACACAGCATTTTTCATGTTGTTCAGCATTTTTTCATTTTTTCATTTCTTCATTGATGCAAACTTTTCATTTTCAGCATTTCTTGAAAAGACATGTTCAAAAAATGCTGTTCATTTTTGTTCAGAAAATGCTGTTCATTTTTACATTATTTGAACAGATTTTGATCACATGTTGTTAAAAAATGTTCAAAAAATGCTGTTCATGAAATGCCCTTCATTTTTATTTGTTAAAAAATCCTGTGTTCAAAAGAATTTGTTCAGGGATTAGCAAGAGAGTTAAGCTTTGTTGGTGTCCAGGATCTGCCTAGGGGATGAAAGTTACCTTGATGAGGACCAGAATGGAAACTAGCTAACTTATTAGGAAATGGAGGCTGACTATAAGATTTATGCAAACGTGGGCTGTCAATAGTGACCAGGGTAGCAGCTGACTATGGGTTGCATTGATTGTGACCAGCACGGAAATATATTGATTTTTTACAATGTTACTTTCTAAAAAAATTGAATGAACATATAAATATTCCTCATCATCCAGTAAAATATAATTTCTACTCACTAGTTGTTATCTTTTCATCCACATTGGTTTCATAAGTGCTATAAAATGGGTCAATAGTACTACCCATTTTGGCTTCAATTCCATCTCCCGCAATCCATTGTACCAGTGTGTAAATGACACATGCCCCATAAAATTTCCACTCCCGCCTCCCATCGGCTCAACATAATTTTTCACAACCATCCACTTCGACCCGAGTGATTTCTTACTATAAGTAAATTTACCCATACTCATACCCATGGCTAGTACAGTATTTAGCCTCCTCTGATACCTCTCTAGCTCCATCACAATTGTCACATTCTTCTTTGTATTTTTCTTTCCAGACTTCTTCCACTCTCCTCACTATCTGTCTCCTCCAGTATTCAATTCATCCCTAGCTTCTTCACCTGCATCAGACTCGAGGGATTTGTTAAGAGATTTACTCTCTTCTGACTCCACAACAAATTCAATTTCTCTGATTTGCTTCAGTAGGAAATGTGAATCATTGTAGTAATCATACCAACGTTTCAAGAACAATGTAGAAAGAGATGACATATCTTCTTTGTCTGTGCTTGTGTGTATTTTTGCTGATTTATCAACCCCTCAATTCCTTGTGTTTATTCAAAGTTGACTCACTCAGTTCAATGATAACATTTGACCATAATCCTGCCTTATCCATCCAGGTATTGATGATATAATCAGCTAGCTTGGGTGTGTACAATGTATTATCTACTTCCATTTCTTCCATAAGCAAATTGACATCAACACAAGTGCCTCCAACTCTACAGGAAGCAACACAAACTGTTGTCTTATCAAGAATCAACACAGGCAAATCATCCGAAGAAGATTCATAGCAAGAACACAGAAAACAAACTCCAATTTTTTCCTGAGACTTCTCATCTAGGTATTGATGATGTACCTGTCCCCCGGGCTCAAATTTTGGCTACATATGATGAGTGAGCTGATAGCAGCAACACGTTCAGTACAAAAGGAATCCAGAAATCATTTACGGGGATGATGCCCTGGTTCCACATTTAGCAACCACGGATGGTAATGAGGGTGTCAAGAAGAGACCAGATGCTTCAATCTACGCTTTAGATGGCTTTCTGGTCTGCCGTCGCGTCCGCCCAAAGCCCCATAAATTCACCAGGGGGTTTACCGTGGTGTCCCCAGCATTCAAAACCTGGATAAATTGGTCGATGTATGATATGGCAAGAATTGCAGTCTCCTTTTGTAGCCCAAGACAGTTTACAGTACCAATGATCCATTTGAAGACATTGGTGCGGCACTACAGCATGATGATGTTATTCATCTTTGTGTTTCCCTTTGAGTTTGCTGCAAGATAGTGATTGCAATGGTAGTGGTGGACCCCATTAGTTTCATCTTGGGAGTGATTCAATGCGCTAACAATGCTGATACAAAACAATGAAACAGCTCTGTTTCGACTGAACTTAGCATCTACAGAAAGGGGGGATGACCAGGCAGAAACAATTGCAAGTTCACTCGAATACAACAAAAAGTTGAAATCTCTCATTGTGAGTTGCAATCCATTTAGGACAAGGGGTCTGCAAGCATTTTGTCTCTTACTTCTGAGTCCATTGAATTACATGTGTGCATTGAAGTTGCACTCGAGAGCAATCACATCTTTCAAAGCTCCACTGTATCTTCAACAAAAGATGTCAAACTTCGAAGACGAAAAACTTGTATCTTCATGGAACAAATTCAGAAGATTTTGGTACAAACATACAAAGATTTTTCATGGAACTGAAATGGAAGTTTGTATTTGTATCTTCGCATACAAACTCACAACGTTATGAGAAGCTTTTTCTTTTATTCCTTACTTTATAGTTATTTCAACCGTCTCAACCAGTATTTAATCTCTGAGGTTTCAACCTTGCATCATTTACAAGGTCTGAATCTGTCACGAAGATCAAGTATTATAGGAAAACAGTCCCAGATTTAACATTGATCCTCTATTCTCAATCCTCTTGTTACAAAAAGGCAGCCTCATTTTTGTATCAATATAGGCCTTATAGAAAGTTGCAGAGCTATGGTTGCCTATATCTTCCTTCTGTGATATTCTGAAGCACTTCATGCTTCAAATTCTGTATCATTATCCAGTGCAAAGATTGGTTTGCGACAATTACAAAGATTGATTTGTCAGTAGCAAAGATCTGTTCTCTATTGAAAAGATTGATTTGTCACAGCTACAGAGATTGAGTTGCTTGTCCCAAAGGTTGATTGTTGAGTCTCATTCCGCAGTTACAAAGATTAAATTGTTGGTCTCCAAGATTGATTGTGGAGTCTGATTGTTTCTTCCATAGTTTAAAAGATTGGTTTGCCACAGTTGCAAAGATTGATTGTTTGGTCCGATTATTTCTTCCACAGTTCCAAAGATTGGATTGTTACGTCACATAGATTTATTATCTATTAATTTTGATTGTTTCTTCCACAATTGCAAAGATTGATTGATTTGCCAGAATCGCAAAAAAATCATATCAAAGATTGGTTTGCAACAATTGCAAAGGTTGATTTGTTGGTCCAACAGATTGCTTGTTGTCTCTCATTTTTTACAGTTACAAAGATTCGTTTGCCACAATTGCAATTGTAAAGATTGATTCGCCACAGTTGCAAAAATTGATTTGCCACAGCTACCAGCTACAAAGATTGATTCTTCTGCCCCATATTATTGAATTAGAATTAGATTGTTTCTTCCGTTCTAATTGATTTTTAGTAAGTCTTTTATTTAAAAAATGATTTTCAAGCCTGATCACGTGGTAGTCTGGGCAGTGGGTGGAGGTAGAAATGCTCTTTGTTCATGAGCACGCAAAGATCCCACACAAAGAGATTTTTTCTGAGTTTGAGGTACATCTTAATCAGCTAGAGGACAATCATGATCTTGTGGAGGAGCACATTGAAGTGCTGGAGGACAACAACGAGCTTGTGGAGGACAGGCTTGGCAGCAATGCAGCTGATTTTAAAGAGGCTGTAGTTGATGTGTCAATGCTTGTATTTAATCATGGACAGCTGTCTTTCACAGTTGAAGAGTTGAAGAATGTGCTTGTGCAAGTTGATGCAAAGATGATTTTACTTTTCAAGGAGTTTGCTGAATTGTCTGACTATGTCGAAGAGTGATACAACATGACTAGAGTTTTGGCAGGAAACATCAATTATCTCAACAAAAGACTCTCTGAAGTTATTATACTGAAGTCACTTCTGTTTGCAGGAAACAAAGCAATTTAGAAAGTAAGGTGAAAGAATTAGCCAGCAATTGAATTGCCCTTCACCAGCCATCAGATCATGCACTTACTTGCATTTATTGTGTTTTGTTGTGTCAGGGACCACCTTTCTCATGCTTGGCTTGGCATTACTAATGCAAACAATCATCTTAAATATCATGAAATGGCCATACGTGGATGAACAACCATGGTGAGCATCTGTTGCAATCTGAGTTTTCATTTGAAAGTATGGGGAAAATTCTTCTGAATATACAGCAGCCACAATGCATCAAATAATGCCAAGCATCTAGTGCTATTATACCTTATTTCATTCAAACATCCTTTACCAGCTATCAGATCAGGCACTTCTTGCATGTATGGTTGTGTTTACTGTGTCAGGGACCACCTCTCTTGTGCTCGGCTTGGTATTACTAACTCAAACAATCATCTTGAATATCATGATCCGATGCACTCTGAGCTTTTATTTGAAGGTATGAGGAGGAATGGTACTTGATTTCGGCTGCATTAGAGTTTTAAAATCATAGGGAAGCTTATTTTTGTGGCAATCAATAGAATTTGTACTAATTGAATAATGAGAAAGGTGACTTGCAAAGAACTAAGTGTTTTTAACTGAGTGCCCCATTGTAGAAGCAATTTGTCGAATTCAAACAATTATTACACTACACTATGGGATATTGCGAGTTGGGTGGGTCCAAATCATGCAGTGACATCCATTGGTACAATCGATTTGCTGCATTCTGCACCATCACTAACTTCACCTTGAACAGAATCAGGGACATCAGGAGAGGGTGATGATTGCAGGAAAGTCCCACGAAATCCCCGCTCTTCTCTTCGCTTCTTCGTTTTTCTCCCTTTGCCTATGTCATAATTGTCCGATTTCATCCCTTGGAATGCTATCTGAGTGAGTGCAGTCATAATATTTTCTTCTTGTTCCACATCCACTTTAGGTGCACGTTTTCTTGTTCCGGCACTTACACCATTGCTCTCATTACTGATAATGGCATCTTTGTATGTCATGAGTAGGTGAAAATCTTTATTGGCTTGATCTGAAACAAAGTCCTTGAAATCTTTTGAATTATCCTTCTCTGACAATTCCAGCACACCACCTTGATCATCAGTAACGAGGTGAAGACACTGTCGCAGCAACTTTTTACCTGTCTTTTCGTGTACCAATAGTCTCAAGTGAGCAAGATTGCAATCTTGTGGCACTTTGAGAGACTGGCAAGGAAAATCTCCGGGCCCCTTCTTCTTCCGCCGTGACCTCCGCTGCTGCGTCGGGTCTGCAGATGATTCTGATGATAAATCAGCAAGAATCATGGATGCAGCAACTTCTAAATCATTATGACCCTCAACTTCATGGATACACAAGGCAATTGATTCATCCTCCCTGTGGTCCAATGAGAGGTACACACACATATTAGCAAGATTATTGCTCATATTAAAGAAAGACACCATTAAAGACACCATTGTTACTTACTCTTGTTCAGATGGTTTTGCATCATCTTCATCAATAACAATCGAATGGATTTCAACCTGATCTTTTTCGGATGACTTGTTGACTGCAAAAACACACCCTTTATCACAAATTTCTGGCTCGACATAGTAAAAAACAAGGGGGTCGTCTTCTCCTCCATCCTTCATTAGAAAGGCCTTTGGAGGCTTATTGTGAGGTGGTGTTTCAGATGAACAATTAGTCTCTCCCAAGATATCTGCTAGAGCAGAGATTGAATCTAAAAGGGCAGAGCATGCATCGTCACAGAACAATTCCAGATTGTATTCCTTCAAAGAGCTTATTGTTGATTTTTTGTCCTGTGAAAGAGTTGGTACACCTATTGTCTTCTGGTGTTCTTTGCAGATGAGCATGCTAGATGGTGATGAACAAAGCTGCAGCAATTTCTCCCTTACAGTCTGGTTTGATACGTTCTTTTTTGACCTGAGCAAATAGGAAAAGGCATCCCGCCACCCTTGAACCTTGTCGCGGTGCAAAATTCTAAGATTCTCAGTGCTGGCACCAGGACTATACGAGGATTCAACTATGGACATCAACATTGGATCATTATCAATGTTTGCCTTCCATTCCTTGATTTGGATTGGGAAACGATCTTCTGATTCTTTTTCAATAAAACACTCCTTACAATTTCCAATACATCCATCACTCGGAGGTTGATATTCGTGCATGATAGCTTTTGGAAAAATCTCAACAATCTTGATCCATAGAGATTTGGGTATTATACGTGTTGATCTTTGATTGTACATGATATTACAACTGCCATGCTCACCTAAAAGAAGCATCAACGGTCAGCAAGGCGTGTTAACATTTAAAAGGGAAATTAAACGAGAAAAAGGACAAATAGCAAAGACTGGGAACCTACAAGTAATTCTTGAATTGACTCTGGTATCCAAACTTTCATCGGTTGCCTCCTTTGCGGTAGTCTCTTCGTCATCCGACTTATCTCCATCCAAAAGTTCGCTAAAGTCAAGGCAGTGTAAATCACCACCTGGCGGCATATTATGTTCTGCTGTTGTCTTCGCATTGAAGAGCAACTTTGATATATTGTCAACATATTTGTGAAAGGACGTGACAAAACGTCTCGATATGGCACATGCATCAACTGAATCGTCCTGAACTATTCCAAGGTCATTCGATTCCGAATGCAGGTCATCGTGGATCTCAAGTAATAGCTGTTGTGTGGGGGCAGTAAGTTTCTTTGGGGAGGAAGAGAAAGTAACCAAAGTAACATTTACAACTCACCTCTAACATGGTAAACGTTCTTTTCAGCTCTACTTGATGGGCTGTACTGCAGACTTTGCATACTATCATATCCGTGCCATCGCCATCACGCAATACAAGATTGTTAAAACTGAAGGACTGTGTTGTATTGTTAGATGAATCATTAGCCTTGAACATTTCATATTCATCGGTCACAATTTTCTCAAAGATGCCATATAATTCATTTGAAAGCAGCTTCATTTTGGCACTTGTTGTTGGATGAACACCTATCACAAAAGGTATAAGAAGAGTCAAGTGATGCTGACATAAATCATGCCTTGTAAAAAAGCTTACCTGTCCCGTGTTCACACAATAATGATTTGTTATCAAGGAATGCTTGCGTTGTGCCATCGAAGAGATCTTCCATTCCATCAGTACATGAGAAAAAGCGTTTCAGAACCTTTGAGTCAACTAGCATTTTGTCACCACTGTTATTGGAAGAATCAAATATCGATGATTTGAGACCACGGCTGAAAAGCTGGCTGATTATTTGCTTTTTCCTGAAGTCCAACCTTTTCTGCTTTCTTTCCTCTTTGATTTGTTCCCTTTTTCAATTTAAACAGAATACAATTCGGATGTGAGTAAAAGAAACACTTTTAGCAAGGTGAAATTGCATTAAAATACTCACTCTTGTTCTAATTGAAACCGATCCAGTCGCATTCTCGAATGAAGTTGATACACATCCAAATCTACGTGTATTATTGAAGAGTCGGCAGAAGCAATTGCAACAGCATTATCCCCCTTTTCACAACGCCTAAGGTCACTTTGTGTGGTGGCGGAGAGATAATCCTTCTCCACATAGAGCAAATTGTAAGCATCTGCACTTCCACTTATTTTTCGCCTCGTATCATCTTCATCGCTGTCATTTGTACCATCAGGATGAAAAGCAGACAATGGCCCATCTTCTAGCACGTCAACGTCTTCGTCATTAAACTCAAACCAGACTCCAGTACTCCAATCCATGGCATTTGCCACATAATGCCCACCGTGTGCAGAGTTACCAAGGTGATTTTGCACAGCAACAAGTACATACGTCTTTGCCTCCTCTCCCTCCAAAGGCACCTTCAACAAATGAGGTAGGAGCACTTTAGTCGTAAGTTTTTCCTTCGAATATGACTCCATATTAAAGACATAACGGTTCAATTGCAGGTTGAGAACAGGAGGCAGGCTTTCAAAGCTGGGACATCTCATTGCATCACACTTTTTGTTGCATCCACTGCAAAAATATTGATTGTCTCCATCCATTGACTCTGGATGCATTGAAAGGTTTAATAACTGTTGAACGTCAACATCATTTGAGATTCCCTTTGCCCTAGATTTCCTAGATTCATCATCGCAATCAATAATTGGGATGGCAAGGAACTTAAAGTCATCTATTCGCTTTGAGGCATAGTTGCACTTGGAGCAGGTTGTTGTAATGCTAGATTTCCCCCAGTAGATTGACGGAAGCAAATTATCCAACTCTGTTTGATCAGAGATTGTTGCGCACTGTTTGAATGAATCTTGCATCCTGTCAAACAGCAGCCCAGCAAACTGGAAACCATTAGGTTATGAATTAATGAGACCATTATACCTTAAATAAACCATAAAATAAATAAGCAACAAAATCGTTTCCCTCTCACCTCATTAGGATCCTGCATCTCATCATTCTCCAACCCCAAAGCCAACGCAAAATCATTCGTACAAATAATACTCTCATGTCCATACCTCATCCTAGCCAAAATAGACTGCATACTACTCAAAACATCATTCATCCTCTTGGCCGAATTCATGGACCTTTCATTACAAGTATCGGGAAGAGTCGGTTTCCACGAGAGTAGTCCAGTCATGAATCCTAGGTTTTGGGCGAGGCATTGTAGTTGGCTGTTTAGGTAGCATGTTGCTCCTAGGTTTTTAAGTCCGGGTGGTTTGGACAGTTGGATGTTATTGTTGCTTTTTAATAGGTGCATTTGGGCTGATGGGATGATTAACGAATTGTGATGGTTTAGTATCATTTCCATACAGCGATCGGCGGATAATTCACTTTGGTCTGTGCAGATGTACGTAAGCAAGTGAGTTT
>JALLAY010000512.1:0-14843 GCA_036939635.1 Cyclotella baltica | reverse complement strand
GTCGACTAGTATGTTCCAATGATGATGATAGGTTGTATTCTAGGAGACTAGCTCATCTTATGTTAAAGATGACAGTTTGAAGGTGTTGTCTGAGGCGGTGAATGAACCCTTGTATCAGAGTCACTACCTGATCATGTTTGAGTTTACTGCTTCTTTGCCAATGTTTCTGCAGTGGCACCTTTCCCTGATCTAGTTTTTGATTGACTGGGTTATTTTTTGCTGTTTTGAGCTATTTGTTTAAGTTTTAATATTAATGACAATAAATAAAGATTACATCTACCTCATGTATTGCTTCAATCACCAAAGGCCAGCTGATTAATTACGTTTGATCGCATTGATTTTCTTGGCCTTTATTCTGATTTCTCTCGCCTTTGACTACATTGTTCGCAGTCTTAACTTGGTTACATTGTATTTGAGTAACTACAGAATAATGAATGGTAGGGGTGTTCTTGATAAGACTTCTTCATGGCAAAATTTTGGTGACTTTTAAATTATTGTATTGGTAATCATTAGAGTTGTCATGTTGTTTGCACATGCTTTAGAGATAATTTGTAACACATCGGTAGTGGGCTTAAGCCCCTCTTCTCCCACCCTGCCGCAGGTCATAAGTCAATCACATAACTTTTATGCCCGTTTTTGCGCCAACTTTCACGTAAGCATAAGAACGGGTAAAAGATATCAGTTTGCCCGTATACCCTAAGTAAGAAAAACGTTGTTGTGGTGACCATCTCTAGTAAATGCTTGCAGACTTTTTCTCCTCTCATCGTGCAAACTTATTAACAAAAATCTCATTGAACCATGACGATAATTGAATTCGCCTAGTACTCAGCCAGAACCCCAAACAAACTCCTACCAAATTATCCCATAACTCTGTAACTGTTTTTGAGTGGAATGATGTGCCTTCTGTTTCTCCAAAAACTAGAATTGGTGTTGAATTTGCATCGTTATTCGAACACAAATAGAACAAATAAACAATGAATCAACCGTCGCCTTCCCCTTCCTCCTCCTCCCCAATTCACAGCATTAACAAGCACCAAAGGGTAAACAATGTAGCATTCCCTTCCATGGCTCACATTGACACCCTTGTCTCTCATTGATCTTGCTCCCCAAATAGCTTTGACACACCTACTACTACTACTGACTCTTATGGTACCTGGTAATATGGCGAGCACTTGAAGTTGAAGATCCGGGGGCGGGGTGCTCTTTTCCCGCCAACAAAGCAATGAAAGATCTCACATCAACATCATCGACAACACGCATTTTGTTTCGAAACCATGTTGATCATGTCTCATCTTTTCCGTTTCCTTTCTCCCCCCGCCGCAAGGCGAGTTCCATCACGCGATTACATTGCGTTTGCTACAACCAACGAAGACCGAACATGAGGTCCGGAATCATTTTTGNAACTTTATTCTTATGGAACTCTACTCTAGTGTTTGATTATTGTACATAGCCGAATTTCACTGTCAAATGATACGGCCGTTCAGCCTCTCTTGTATTGTGTGACAGCTTTAATTGAGTATTGTTTGTCATCAGATAAATACAAGAATGACACCGGGGCAGTGCTTCTATGTTGTTGTGGCAGTGGGGAAGAACAAAAAATCATGCCTCAACTACAATACTTTAGATAGTTGTCAATCAATCTTTTAACTGGTCTATTTTGAGCAGGTTACAGTGAACCAAAAGAAAACTCTAGTAATAATTAATCTAGAAACTACAACTTCATTAGCATTAAAATAAATCCCATTCTGGCTGATTGTTTTACCTTGAAATAATTTCAACCCCATATAACAAATATTACAACCACAATCTTGTTTTAACACTGTTGCCAAAAAAGGCATCAATCCCACATAGGTGTAGGATGATGAGGTAGCTTGTGTTAGTTTGTACAGGATTAGACAGACGTTGTTGAATCCTAGTGGGTAGGAGAGATGAGATAGAGAGGATAAATTGGAGGTTCAGAGTTTTTTAACACTGTTGGTGGTTCGTGATGAATTAAAAATCAAATGAGAGTACCATGATTTGTCTTTGATAAGTGTTGATGTTGTAATTGCTGTGTTGCTGCTTGTGAATAAATCATATGTACTCCTGTGTAAAACACAATTTTCTTTCAACCACACGTTTTTTCTTCAATCTTGTTCCCGGGTGCTTTGCAGCTCACTATGATCAGTCTGCCACATGCCAAAAAATTGACCTTTTAACTCTTCTTTGACATCATTAGGTTTCAGGTAACTCCGCAAAGCAATCATCATGTGCTTAATGCCGGAGAGAAGGTTGTCAACACAGGATTGCAGCTTTGGATTTGATACGAACTTGCAAGTTTGCTTCAACTCAATGTTAAAGTTTGTGTACCGAGCTGCAAGAGTGGGGTGAGCTGAAGTAAAGTCTTGGCTGTGTTTGGAATCTATGGAATGACTCCACAACTTCTTCTTCCTTGTCTCTTTCCAGATGCATTAGTGTACCAAGACTTTTTCATCTATTCTAGGGTGAGTTACATCCTGAAATTGTAAACAAACTCTTTCGGGTGTGGCACTACGCAGTGTCGACGCTGCTTTCTCATAACATATTGAACAAGAGAATTGTTGTCAAGTAGAGACAGGACACAAGTTCATGAAGGACTCACTTGGTGCATGGTCAGACCGGTATATGTGTGAATGCTTCTATCACTTAATTTCAATTGATCTCTCTCACAACCGAAAGCACACATTGTTGCAGCATCATGAATATGATTTTCTGATGGCTTCGTCCGCATACCACCGGAAAAATTGGTATGATGTTGAATGCAGCTTTTGATACTGCTCACAATTGTCTCAGTCACCGTGTTTGTGTGATTTGTTTTCTGTGGTTCAACAAGAGTGCATTCAATACCAATGTGTTGGCTCCATTGGATAAAAACTTGTGTAATGCAGCAGCTGCTCGATTTGCATTGCCTCTGACTGAAGACAAAAGAGAAGTGCGTAGTTGTCAAGCGTCATTGTAGGTTGTAAATTGACTGAAAGACTATTGAGAGTCAGTCCATTTTCATTTTGCTCCGTCAGCTGAAGTAGCAACATTAATTCTAGTAAGATCATTGCATTGACACCAAGAATCTTTTGTGGTAGTGATTTCATTTCTTTGTTTGAGTATTTCGATTCTAGCTTTTGAACAGAGTATCGACCGATTTGGCCTTTCTCTTTGTGTCAGCTCCTTTTGCATTGCACTTCTCGACAGTTTCTGGTGAGATGGTTCTATCAGACATAGTTATCAGGTGAAGCCGCTGCATCCATTTCAGCTACGTCAATTAGGCAGAATGAGTGAGCTGGACTGATATGAGTGTCAACTTTATTCATCTGTCGACTACGGAGAATGCAATAGATATTGTCCCTCACTGGGCCATGTTTATGCAAGCTAGGAGTGTAACCGCCATTTCCAATTCATGGCTGTCATCTTTGTATATTGACAATAATGAGAGCACAATTTCATCGCTGAAGACATGGTTGCCTGACGGAAAGAAGTTGCTTAACTTTGTAGCCTTTGGAAGATAGTCTGCATTGCTTATGGCATTGATGATGACGACAGCAAGTTTTGAATGAATCAAAGACCATTCAAAGACTTCAAGTTTAGAATATTCACAGTCATTGGATGATGTTGGCATTACACTACTCCCAATACCACTACAGTTTCAAAATCAATTGTCTTTGCTTTTGAAGCGGCAATATTTTCTCTGAATCGGCGATATTATCTCCAAACTCACGATATTATTCATCGCCTACAAATACACACATTGATTCAATTGTTCCACACGATCAGGAGGAATCTCCCTCTAACGCCGTCGAAAGTATGAATTTCACATCGACTGAATCTGTCGAACATGAAAACTCTTCCACTTCGTCCACCTCCGTCGACGACGTGTTCTCTTTGCCCTCCCTCCATAAGGTACATGGCTTTTCGAAACGTAGGAAATGGTGTAATGAATAAGAATAGCAATGATACCGAAAAGTCCAACACAACGGCCTAAGTTAGGCCCATACTACCAACACCTTGTTAGTACGGGCCTAACTTAGGCCGAAGGTAAAGACTCTGAAGTAGAGTGTATAAATTGAGAGAGGTTGAGAGAGGTATAAACTTTGGACGAAGAAGAAGAAGGAGAAACAGCATGATGCTTAATATATATGGTGCTGCGTCAAGGGCATCAGCTACAATCGCTTTCTACGTATATGTACCAATTCCTACGTGCTCCTATTTCAGTTGAATCTCTCCACGGATTTTTTGTTCAAGCCACGGTCAGGTTCCAATTACCATGTGTGTCCCGATTAATGGCTCAGGAACATGACAAAGAAACAAACGCAAAAAGCTATCTACTACGTCTACATTGATCTACATAAAAATAACCAACCAGCCGAGGCCGAGCTCGAGACGAACAACGAAACGAACGAACCATCGATTGTTGGCTCCAATGTACAACTGCTACCACCCACCGCTGCTAATGGCCAGCTAAGGTGAGCCGAGCAAGCCGAGGTCGTTTTAAATGCCATTTGAGACAGACCTGAGAGCTTTGTCGTCGGAGACGTACGAATTCAGATGGGGTGGCCAAGAAGAAAAAAACGACGCAGCTTTGACTTTGACATGCATCAAAACAATGGTTTGTAAAAAACAATTTATACAATGGGGTATTTATTTATTTTAGTTTTCACTTTCATTACTCTCACTTTCATTTTGTTGCGGGTGATGATCATAAATAATAATCCAGCACCAGCAAGCAGACTGCAAAAAAATGAGATTTTCCCTCCACTAATCAGCTAATGGGTAAGGTAAAACGACGTCGACGAAGGTTAAAAATTTTGTCAGTTTCCAACCCACGCCGGGTTAGCATCAATGTACACTCTCCATGGCAAAGGGCGCATCGAATAGGTGAGACATGAGATGTATCTGTTGGTTCAGGCATTTTGATTTTTGATTACTTCAACTTACTTTTTTCCCTGAATAGAAAGTACTCTGGTTAATCGGTGTTGGATCTTACAAAAACAGCGCACGTTGACCTATGAGTGACAAAGAAGTGGTTAAGCGGTGAGACGTCACTCTTTTCCAGTCAAAGACTGTCACCGTTGCATCTCTCGCTCCAGCAACTGAACAATTCACGCGGGCAGGGCAAGGCAGGTCGATGACTGAATAGTTTTGGATTGCCGAGTTAGCAGAAGATGCTTGAACTCAAATTAATACAACTAAAATTATTATAATCGTTCAGTTGTTCATATAAACCTACAAAAAGTGCCTCACTATCATTATTAAAGTGATTTGCTTTTTTGTTCAAACTAATTTTCATAATCTATGGGCTCTTAAAATAGCGTTAATCTTCATTGGTAATTGGTAAATCACAAGCATTTTGAAAGCTCAAGAAAAATTGTAAGTATTGCTAAGTATGTAGATAAGCGTAAAAATGTCCGCGAAATTTTTTGATCATCTCTAGCTTTTCAGCGAAATTGTTAGACCTTTAAAGTTCCAAATCGCTTCAACTTCGTCCACTCTTATGTATTTTGACACATAGAAGGTACTGTGGCTCGCGTTCACCTTGAACTAAAAAACCGCTTGATAATCCCATCTTTTCCGTTTCTGTCTCGCTCCCTGCCTCCTCCTTCACTTCCCAGCCGAGAGCCGAGCGTGGCGTTTTTCGTTCAGATTTCCATCAGGTGATCGCATTACATTTGCTACAACCAACAAATACCAAACATGAGATCTGGACTCAATTTGGTAGTAGGATTGATACTGCCAGTGTTGGTGACATCCTTTGCACCATGCCCAGCAATACGCCATTCAACACAGCTCAACATCTTTGGATCAAAAAAGAAACCTGTTGACCCAGACGAAAGAACCTACCCCGAATCCAAACCAGCCACTTATGATCTCCTGCCTTCATCACCCTTAGATGCATTCAATCCCGCTTCTCTAGTCAAACCTCTCTTGAAGCAAACTCAGCTCGAAAATCGCAAATTACAAGTTATTTACAACGCCCAAAAGGACGGATGGGACGCACGTTCCTTCCATAGAAAGGTTGATGGCAAAGGCGCAAGTGTCGTCCTTGCAAAGGTTAGAGGTAGATGGATCGGTGGCTACAATCCACGAGGATGGGCGTCTCTAGGTGGAAGCAGACCTTCCGTTGCCTCGTTTCTTTTCTATCAAACCTTTTTCTCATGGCAGAAATTACGTGTTAGCCGTACCGGAGGTATGGCATGTGGTCGTGATGAATTTTCGTTGTGGATCATGGGGTGTTGATGTACGACATTGTCGTCGTGGTGTTGGTGGTGCATGGAGGGCATGGCGGGGGGACAGGTGACGTGTTGGTCGGTTTTGAAGCTGTTGTTTAGTTTGACTTCTAGGTTGCAATGATGATGGTGATGACGAGTGGTTTGTCCTCTGTGTGACTGCAGTGACTGCTGATTGTTGTGCTGATCACCATCGCTCATGTTGGCCAGTTCGTAGGAGGAGTGGTGAGAGGAGGTGTGAGATGTTTGAGAGGCGGAGTCGTTGTGTTCATGCTGGTTGATTGTTGAAGATGCATTATTGCCGCTATTGATACTGGCTGCTGATGAATGACCGTGACTAACAAGATCCCGCCATCGAGGGCTGTAAGTGCTGCGCTGCTTGGTGGAGTTGCGGAAGGACGATCGTCTGTCTTCTTTGGTTTGTCTGCCGCTGCAACTGTTGCTGCTGTGAACGTGACTGGTCGCCTCACGATCACGATCGCCCCAGCTGGTGGACGATTGGGATTGCTCGCATTCGCAGTCGGACGACGAGTGAAAGGCAGCAGAGGAGGCTGTTGTCGTTGTTGTGTGGGCTTGCTGGTGGTCAGAAGGTTTGGATGATGAGCTGGATGGCTTGCCGCTGCTGGCTGCCTCGCTCTCGTTCGTCACGGTCGCGCCGCCATCGGGGTCCATTTCAAGAGTGAGTGAGAGAGAGGTACTATGGTTGGTGGGTGACGCTCTGTAATTGTTGTTGTTTATTGTCGAGGCTTGCCGTCGTCGTTGTTGGATGCTGTCATGGTTCATGCAATTCGCAGCTAGTGTCTTGTTCGTTTCGAATCAACTGAAAAGCAATCATCGGCCGAGAGCCGAGGCCGGGGAGGTAGCCTTTGGGTGCTTGGGTGGGGCGTTGGGATGACAATAGTGGTGGTGGCTTTAAGAGTCAAAGATGTTAGCTGTTTGTTAGCGTTTCGGTCGCCATGGTCTATGGTCTGAGCGGATGAGTTATGAGTTGCAGCGTTCGTTTGAGCTTCATGTCTTCAATGTAAATATTGTATTCCCGCAATTAAGTATCATTCATTCTCTTTGTTCGTTTGGCTATATTTAAATCGTTCAGATATTAGCGGGAACGTGGAATTTCACTACGGGGTTACTTATCGTACTCATCAAGTGTGAATGATATCAAGGCCCAATGGATATTCTGAGAGGGAAGGTAAGTAGTTTTGGATCTTTTCATCATCTAGATATCAAATCATCTCCTCTTGACTTCCTTCCTAAATTATTATTCTTTTAACGCAAAACAATTGGCATTTGTCAGAAGTGTGGAAAATCACAGATTTATTTTATCTTTCATGATTGATAGACAACTTTTGAAAATGCCAATGGCTAAAGCCTTTGGATGTAATCCAAGGCGGGAATGAGGCCCTGTTAAAAATACTTCTACCTTTATCAGTGAACAATCCACATTGCAGATATTGGCGCGCCTCTGATGCAAAATGAAAAGACAGAGTGAGAGTCTGAATTGCCTTGTCACCAAAGAACTCATTACACCGCTCTCTGTTTATTTTAAAAGGCCCAATGATCCTGTAAATCAAATCATACTAGTTAGTTTTTGATTGTAAGATACAGGCCCACTAAAACCCTGAGTGGGAGTGGTAGGGATGATAAACTAACTAACTAGATAACTAAAATACTACTACCACTACTACCTATCTACCTACCTTACCTCTAAGCCCTCAACATAAAAAAAATCTATGAACACTGAACATGAACCATGAGCCATGAGACAAAAACAAAAGAAAAGCACAAACCGAGGCCGCAATCCTCCGATCAACGCCAAACCAAGAAACCACTCTAACACACCTGACTTGATAGAACTGACCCCCCAGCGCAAACGAGATCTTCTCGCCTCAGTCGGTTTCCTAGAAGAAGACGAGGAACTCCCCGAAGTTCAATTGGCAGGCTCCTACCGATCAAATGACAACAAAAGCACTCGTTGCAATGTCGACGAAGAAGAATACTTTCATGAAAGAGAGGAGAGACGGCGGAGGAAGGAGCAGATGAAGAACGGACACCGTATTGATTTTGACGAGGTTGATTTTGATTACGCCAATGAAGGGCAAGACGAATACGAGCAGGAGGATGACGAGTTATTGGACAACAGCGATGAGGCAGAATGCGATAATTATTCTCAGTGCAGCCAACATGGAGAGTCATCTTCACGAAATAGAACCTGCAGTATTACATCTAAACTACTTTGGATGCTTGCAGCCGTATCGGCCTTTCTGTACATTTTTGATGGCGATTCTGACACACCTGATAACCCAGAAGAAGCGACTGTTTCCAAGCGTGAGTATTATTCATACAAGGGGTATAAAGACGGGAGGATACCAGATGATGATATAGCTCAGTATGGGGGCGGCTTATGGTTTCAAAATGAGGATTTTGATAATACTGTTAGTGCTGATGACGGCACAGATGACACATCTAATGATTATGAAATTGATGTGAAGAGCAACATGGGAGAAAGTATAGATGCAACATTTGACAAGCATAAAACGGGCGTTCCCAACGAGGAATCAATATGGCAAAATCTCAATGGTTACGCTGAGGTATCTCAACCATACAATCCCGAAGCTGGAGATATTGCGTTCTTCTGGCACATTCCGAAATGTGGAGGGACTACCCTTCAAGATTTGATGATTCACTGGTAAGGAATCGAATGGAACAAAAAAATACTGTGTACTTACGATCCATCTAACTACTTGCAATCCATCTAGCATTGGAATGGTAGGTGCAAATGAAGTAGGTGGGGCCTACGTCAAGGACAACGAACCTTTACAGATTATACAATTAGAAAACGGGAATAGATACGTCAATGTTGATGTCACTCAGCAAAATGGGATACAACATGCACACGATTTAGGATTTGCTTCCTCAGGAGTGGCGGATGTGATTTTATCTTCGAGATTTCATGATGTTGCAACCTTATTTGAAGACAATCAAACAAATAACAAAGGACGTTGTTTTACTTTGCTCCGACATCCTATTAAGAGAGCTATTTCTATGTTTTTCTACCTGAGAGATGCTACGTGGGAGCACACCTATAGTGAGATATACAAGGAAATGACTATTGAGGAGTATGCAGTTAGTCAATATGCTGAGGAAAACTGGATGGGTGAGCAAAAAGATTTTTCCACTTATTTTCATTTATGCAACTTGAAACCAGAACTGATGCAATTCCTTAACAAGTGAGATTTCTAACAAATGAAATGACTGGAGTCCTTAATGATGGACATCTCGACCTTGCAAAACAAATATTACAAAGCAAATGTATTGTTGGAATTCTGGAAGAGTTTTCAGAATCAGTCAAGAGGTTCGACAGATACTTTGGATGGGATCAAACTGAGTTTGAAGGTGGGGCTGTGCCAATGTCTAACAGGGGTGTGTGTGAGGCACGTGTCATGAGTAAACCAGACAATGCACATGCTCATCCAAACTTTGATGAGGGCAGTACAGTTTGGAAGAAGTTGATGGAGAAGAATGAATTGGATGTAAAGCTATATGAACATGCAGTAGAGTTGTTCCACAATGGTCAAACAAAGCTGATATAAGGTGGGATGTGATGATATTTACACAATCATTCACCTTTACATTGGCTTTAATGGGTCCTTTCCAATGAAAGGCTCTCAGCTCGGAAGCTTAAATCAAATACTGATGGGCGACGCTCAAATCATGCACTGCTGTGTGGTATTACATAGACAAAAGATGCTGATATTCATTTCGCACATCCAGTAATGATGAGGATCTCTGTGTTGACTTGCTCTTGCCTTTAATAGCATGTGAGCAACCACCATCAATCAAAACAGAAAACCATGCTACTATGGTATGTTAAATTATTACTAGCAAAGCATTGTTGACATCCAATGCCTTATACTTAATGGAATTGTTAGCTCTTTTAAGTCGCCCCTTGATCATGGTCTGACAGAGAGTAGCGATGTTCCACTTGATCGTGTGACTATTTTGTACATAATATACTTGACCACTTTTGACCATACAGTTTTGGACAGGAGGAGTAACCCAAAATGGTTTCTTTATAGAAGAAGTGTATAAATAGGAAAGTGATCGAGCATTCAGATCTACCACCAAACCACAAGCTTTCACATTCTAATAATTGTTTTTAGAAGTGATTTCTGGATAGATGTAGTTGGCATAAAATATTTTCCAATGATTAAACATTCATTGATGCACGGTGATGAAATGATCATAATGATTGCCATTACAAATAAATTTTACTCCACGGACTTGCAACAGCGATGTCGCTTTTGGGACCTGCTTATGGCATCATGGAAGACAAGGCCTCACTGCAAATGGTTTGACTCACATTTCAAAAGAGTCCAATGAAAGCCCTGACAAGACATGCTTCTAGGTTGATGTTTAGACATTGTCTGTGCTTTTTGAATGCACAAAGAGCTTCTTTTCCAGCATCAAACAGCTACAATTGACTAGGACCTACAACTCTACCAACAGCCAGAAGCCTTCCATAGCAGCCGCGTTGTCTTTGACATGTCATGATGTCACCACTCACACTGTACAACAAATGTTGTTGCTTTTTCCGCTGGAGTAATAGTACTAGACAATGGATTCAAAGGGAAAAAATCAAGTCGTTACACTAATGATATGTAATAACTCAGAATGATTGTCTCTGGTTTAACCCATAGAAGAGACAGCTGCTGTTTTTTTGTGTCTGGGATGTCAATGAACCAAGACCTATTGATAACTTTGAGACTGCCAAGCTGATAGTCTGTAGCTAAACAAAGTCTGATACAGGCTAAGGATCTGAGCATGCCTTTTGGTAGCCAAATCATTTTGAAGTTCATTTGCAACTTCAACACCAATGTGAAGTTCATCTGCAACTTCAATGAATCACTCCAAGAAGGAAATATTCATGTCTCAAACATGACAGCCTAAATACTATGACCAAACAGATTCTGTTAATAACCACTTATCTAATCAATTAGACAAGTGATTGTTAACACTACTAGCTCATGAAGTGTTGTGGGTTTGACTCTCATATGATTGAGGCGCAAAACGCAGCTAGTTATGTTGTAGCAGTCAACCGCAGTGATTGTGATGGATTCTGACCGCATACCACTCCTCAATATTGATGCTAGTTTTGTTAATATCCACTCATCTAATTGATTAGATGAGTGGTTGTTAACAAAATCGATTGGCATTTTTAATCAATTGGAGAGATGAAGTCTCCAATTGATAAATTCCACATATTGGCATCCTTTGATGAACCTCTAGGTGCACATGCATTGGCTAGGAAATTTTTCACTTTAATTTGGTTGAAACATCACATTACTGTGGTTCACTTACTAATCTGCTATCAAATTAAGCTGCTCTGTGACCTTTTTCATTTTCATTCACACAGAAGCGCCTCTCTGTGCATTTCAGTCAACCATTCAATATTCAATATTTGTCCTAGAAAATTATTAACTACGTTGAGTAACACAGCAATAGACAACAGCCTTTCTTTTCCACATAAGCAGANTCACCCTTGTAATCCCAAAAGCACTTCTCGTTCGTGCCAATTATGAATGGGAGGAGAATTATCGCGGAGAAATTTCAAAAAGGATGGCATTCATCGATAGCATCCCTTTAGTCCCCGAATGTCATAACAAAGACAGTCACAGCGCGTTTGTTGAATATGCAGAAGAGGCAGGATTGGAAGAGTTGGGGTTTGACCCCGTGGATGTCCTCTACTCCATTTTCTACACCCGTTACCTTGCTTTTGCCGTGTTCGGCGAGAATGTCCACAAGCGACGATTGCCTGTGATTGTAGCGTCCGCTGCAACGAGGGAACAGGTATTTGTTGAGCGTTTTTGGGAGGAAACGTTTCGTCTGGTGGATATCAAGATTAAAGCTCACGGGCAGTGTTACATGATGCGATTGCCTCTCTTTAATCGTATCGCTCATCCTGTTGAGATGATTGCCGCTTACAACAAGGGTTGTGAATGTTACAGTTGGATGTTGTCGACGATTGCAGGAGTGCCGGAGGAGGAAATGACCAAGGAGATTGCCAAAATCGAACTAGCTAGCAGTTGGGCCCGCCTCAAAGATCTTGATGATGATTCTGCCGAGTACATGATGGAACGTTTGGAAGCATTGTTGGAGGGATGTCGCCGTGGAGGGTATGCTAGTGGGGCGATTATGTCCGGCAGATTCGAGGCTTTTAGGACCGGGACAATCGATGATGCCAGCCTGGCGAAAATACAGAACAATGTCTGTTTTAAAGCAGAAGAAGCATGGAAGGCTCGCGACTCTGGCACTTTGACTGCTGATCAAGACGCATTTCTGCAAACGCAGCATTGTTACCAAAACAAGGTTGCATGGGACCTTTTGAAAGAAGACTTTGTCGTATTTCTCCAGCATTACAATGAGGATCCCGAACTTCGCCAACATTATCGCAATGTATTTCGTGGCGATCCCAATCTTGCAGGATTTGCTAGAATTTGGGCGTCGGTTCATGATGACGACATTGTTGCAGATGCTCTAGATTTTTTGGAGGGGGACCGAAGCTTTAAACTCATGATGGCTCATGATGCTGTCAAATTGAATATCGCTACTGAAGAGCAGGAGGAACTCGTCAAGTCCAGTCTAGAGGATTTGAAGAAAGGAGGCGAGTTGAAAAAGGAGGCAAGTGTCGATCGTCTACAACAATCTGGGGCTGTTATCCAGCAAGTAAAACACAAATGCATGCACTGCAAATTCGTACAAACTTTTGACGCCAATACCAGGCCAAGGTGCAAAAATCCAAAAGTTAGCTGTGGAAAAGATCATTGGAAGCGTCTCGAGGAGGTTGAACTAAGGATTGGTTTTTTCAAGTGTGGGTGGGAATGCAAAGATCCCAATGACGCAGAAAAGACTGTAATCTGTGGCGTTGTGAAAAAGTGTGAGTTGGGAAAATCATCGGGCGCCGTATGCAGAAATAGTTTGCATATTCTTGCTCCAAAGCGAAATTATTGTCATGGAAGAGTCAGTAAAGAACTAGAGACTTCCAAATGGATTGCTGCCACTGAGAGTGAGTTCAACGCAAGTGTAGAAAGTCAGAAGGAAAAAAAAAGCACAATATGGATTGAAACAAATCAAGTTGGTCAATGAACGTCGGTCGAAGGCAAAACGTCGTTAGCTATTCACATCTTTGTCGTTAGTATTGGTTTGATCACAACACCATAAATACATTGTTTGTTAATATTGGTTTTACAATAATAGCAACCCTAACCAGGGTATTTATTTTGGGAGTGATGCATTGGTTATTCCTTTGAATGGGAAGAGGCCTAGGAGTGTGGCTAGTCGTCTTGGGTATTTCTTTGAGGGTGGACCGGAGAAGAGGAGTACTTTGTTACCGGTTGTAGGTGCTGATGCGAGGGTGGATGAATTGTATGTAGTTAGTGGGGTCTATGCAAAGGGTGAAGAAATTCCTAATTCTGGGGGTGTTACTGATTTGGGTTTGTATTAAGTTGGGATGTCCAGCGGACAGTATCTAGTTGAAGACTTTTATGAAGATGAAATGAATGTGAACCCAATTTAGCAGCAGTTCTGATTCGAGGCATTCCCTGTCCTGTGAGATACTTCTAAAGAGTATAACGGATGTATAGTTCTAAGTAACTTTCCAGTTTTTTTTTGAATCAGCTTCGCTATGGTATTATAGTCGTCCGCAGCTGCTTGTTGGAAGAATCTACCTCATTCAAGAAACCTATTGGTGTGCCTTATTTAACAAAATAATCTTTCACCTGACTGAGGTAACCATTTGGTAAGGAACAAGCTATCTAGAAACGATGTCCACTTCAACTCATGATTAGTGTGCAGAAAAATGCAATGCAAACCATTTGTGAGCTAAACAGTAGGGTTGTTACTTTGGAATGTAACTTTGTGATCATTACACAAACATTTCATTATAGGTTTCACTAATGTCAATTTACCCATGTAGATAAGTTTTAACAATTTAGAAGATCATTACTAGCAATGTTTTGATTAAGTACAGTTTTGAAGTAACACCAAAAGTTCCAACACACACTGCAGAGACATTTCTTTGACTCTTGTCCCTTTTATTATGCTTTGCATGAAAAGAAAATTATTGAAGACGTCCCACTATAGGCTTCCACAAATGTCAATTTACTCATGTAGAAGTAATGCTTTGACTAAGTACATTGTAGGAGTGCCACCAATCAGCTGCAATACACAGAGACATTGCCATTACTCCTGTTTATTGGGTTTTGTATGAAAAGAATATCATTAAAGCATGTTTCATCAGTGAGTCAATAGCTTTTTACCCATAGATCATGCCTGAAAAACTGCATAATCCTTTGAACACCACTAATAACCAACATTTCAATTTATTTTAATAACCTTTAATCTCAATTTATAAGTTGTGACTTTAATTGACTTTTATGAAAGATATGTGGTGCAGATTAAAATCTCAAAGATAAGAACCCGTTTGAACTCATCATAAACTTGTCACAACATGATTGTATTCTCGGTCACGTGGTAGAAGAGATACTACTGAGCTTATATGAATTGACGCTTCGACAAAATAAGACAAAATAAGCTAAAATAAGCTAGAAC
>JALLAY010000511.1:0-14629 GCA_036939635.1 Cyclotella baltica | reverse complement strand
CCTCACTGGACTGAGAGAGCACTCAGCAGAATAGGTGGCGGGATAGAAATACAACATGTGATTCGATACCTTCCGATCAGCCAAAATTTGATGCACCCACACAGCCAATCAAATCTGATGAGTCATCTATGTAACAGAAGAAACAAGCCAGCTCCAGGAAGCCGAGCGCTTGTTGCATGGAAATTGTATGCAGTAGCATAGATTATAGATTCTCCCAGGAAGACTTGCATATGTCCACCGAAAACCAAAAGTGGAATTATCATATCCTTAGTGTAGGGCATAACATTAGGTTAGTTGGGCCTCATATTGCAGAAGTCCAATGAAAAGTTAGGCATCATTAGGCATGAAATAGATAATCTCATCCATCTACAAACTTTAGAATGCTAGTCAAGTAAGAGCATGGTAAGAGCATTGTATCTGCGCAGCTACAAATTTAAGAAGATGCATGGTTTGCTTGCTACATATTAACAACCACTTGTGCTTAATGATCCGTAACATAGATGGATAAGCACTGCTTTGGCAGATACAAATATTATGTGATCTGCCTTCCGCATGCAAAAGAATGATAGGACACTCCAATGAAAAATGAAAAGATAGACCAGACGAAGTATTTCAGAGAGATGAGATAGAATCTTGGATGCTTTATCTAGAGGATGACCCAGTGCATGGATGGGTTTCTTCACAGATCGGATTACAATGCACAGCTTTAAACATCCTGGGTCAAGAAAATCCATGGTAGTCTTTTCTAACTAACTAAAAGATGACATTGAAGCGCAGGGCATATTAGGGTTGACATTAAAAATAAGAGGTTGTTGTCACAACACAATTCTAATTCTTGTTGTGTTAACTCCATCTCAATTATTTTGTAGTATCAATAATTAGTTTATGCATCCTCTTCTGCCCTCAACTTAGCTGCGGCATTAGTAACCCGAATACTCAACTGCTCAGCCCTCTCGACAATATCCCTCCTAACCCTCGAACTAACACTATGAGCCACTGTAGCCGCATAAGTCCTATTGTGCATCATCAACATCTCCAACTCACTCACGTTACTGACAACCACGCTCTTGAATCCATTGGGTAGAACATTACGTGTCTTTTTGTCAGATCCGTAACCGATGGAAGGCATGGGAACGGCGCCCTTGAAACGACGACGGACACGGCCGTCAATACCTTTAGGTTTACGCCAGGAAGAACGCATGATACGCATGAATTGATCCGATTGGTGGCGGGCGAACTTCTTGGTTCGCTTCTTGATGATTGTTTTCTTGTTAAGGGGTTGGACGCCTGCCATGGTTGCTGCTTGTTTAGCTTAGTTTAGAAAGGGTTGATGGGGTAAGAAGAGAGGTGTGAAGCAAATTCCGACGGAAGTCGATAAAATCACAACGTCTTGATCAATTGAGTTGATCGACTTGGTGATCGGACGGACCCCGTTTTAGATTGTTGATGGTCGGTTGACGGGACATTTTATCGACAGGAATTCCTCGTATGTAGAAACATACCAAGCCGAAAAGTAGTAAGAGGTAACGAAGAAGAGGTGACCCATTAAATGCCCCCCATAATAGATCAGGGCTCTCTCCTTGTTAAAATAGTGAAGAAGTTTAAATTTTGTCCAATTTTGTCACCTTTTTATGCCCAGTCAGGTTCCTGAGAGACTTTCATTTCATTCGCTGTGTAAAGATGCTTCATAGCCTACTGTATGAGAGTATCCAGCGTATCCCAGCGTTCCTCACGTTAGTTTGTACCAGTGCTTGCCATCAGAGAGTAAACCATGGCCAATGACCGATGACACAACCCGTTCTTTCACCGTGCCATTAGTAACGTCCTCGGCTACTTGCTACTTGGCATATTGGCGGTTGCATTAATAGAGCGCCCGTGGCAACTTCTTTTCTTGATGCATACCAAACGCCTTTTGCATAAAACACCGCCATCCCTCAATCAATTGTCTCGCCAGTGCCCCCTTTCGTGGCTCTTCGTTATGAGGCATCTACGGACAAGTAAAAGCATCTCCAATATCTCCCGGCGGCTGATTTACAAGTCGGACCACACAGCCGTTCGGACAGCATCATCCATCACCTCATCTTCGCCATCATGGTCACATAAATCCCAACAAAATCAACATGTACAATTATCATCCCTACACCATCGACAATTCACCACAGCCTACTCCGGCAAACCATCCGACGGCAAACTGCACTCCCACCTCCTAGCCCACCTAATTCCACACCGCTCCACCCTAAAAGACGGTCGACTCGTCGAAGTAGATTTCTTCCGTTCCTCACCACAACAAATTGAAGACTGTGAATGGTTCGCTGGCATGGCGTTAATGAACCTCGTAATACGAGAAGGAATGAGTTGGCCCTTTGAAGAAGATTTTACATCAGTAGATGATTACCGCGGGTACTTTTTAAGTCATACGGCATTTGTGGTACGGGCATTAGATAACGGTATGGATGCCCTGAAAAGGAATTCGAGTAGCAAGGGTGAGATATTGGGGTGTTTTTATATAAAGCCCAATTTTCCCGGTAGATGCAGTCACGTGTGCAACGGGGGATTCATTACGGCTCCGCGGTTTAGAGGATTGGGTGTTGCACGATTGATGGGTAATGTGTTTTTACGGGCGGCGAGAGATATGGGGTATAAAAGTTCGTGTTTCAATCTAGTTTTCAAGAGTAATGTTGGTTCGGTGAAGTTATGGGAGAGTATGGGGTTTGAGAGGGTTACTGTGTTGGAGAAGGCGGCGAGGTTGGAAGGGTTGGAGGAGGGAGAGTTGGATACTGCTTATGGGTATAGGTATGACTTGGAGAAGTTGCCAGAGAATTATTTGGGGGTTGAAGTGGCTCCTCATAGGAAGAAATGATAAAGTGTTGCCTCTTTTGACTGTGTGCCCAACTTTGCCACAAAATGCAAGTTGTTAATGATAACAAATCAATGATGACACTTTTAAGCCAATCTGCCTTTTTTTCATTCTGCTTATTGAAAACTACTGTACAACTCATGTGAGTAGCAATTGGGTGCGAATGAGCTATGAAACTGGATGTTACATAGTTTTTTTTTTTCTGATTTAGTAGAAAATGGTCCTCATTAAACAGTTTGTTGTCGCATCAACTAAGCACTCACAAAGTAGAGCTTGTATGTGTTAGTTATTTTGCTCAATGCAATTTTAATGCAGCGTTATGGTATCTCTGCATAAGTCATTTTGGCAAGTGTTATTGCTTATTATATCCCAGTAGATACATCTCACTGCTTTCTCTTCTACTTGCATTTGGTTTAAATGTGTGAACAGAACGAAATACTCTCTTCACAGCATCCATCAACTCCGCTTCATTTTCTCTACCACAGGAGAAGAACTTGCTAAGAAACGATCCATTTTTCATAAGCATCCCACCATCATCCCGTGGAGAATAAGCAGAGTCAAAGCAGCTATCTCCAGCAGCAAATGCTAATGCCTGTTCCACCAAATTGACTGTTCTCAAGGCATCTGTTGTGGAATCTCCAGTAAAGTTTTCTGCCATATCACTTATTATCAAATTGGCTTTGCTTGGAATTGTTGATTCAGTACTGTTCGAAAACCGATCAAATGCATCCATTATTCCAAGACGAGTATTCTTCTTAGTGAAATCACCTTGGATAAACTCAAATCTCCCATTTATTCCATTATGAATAGTGTCAGAAACATCTGAATTCAAAGGAAGTAAATCCACTGAAACAATCGCACCACCCGATAAATGATCTAATTGCTTCGAAGCATAAACAGACCATCCACCGGGAGCGGCACCTAAATCCAACACCAACATATTCGGTTGTATCAATCTTCGATAGGTTGTCTTCTTCTTTTTGTCTTTTTTTGATATCGCAGGATAAAACATGACTTCATTAATTTCTTGTAGTTTAAAGAAACCCCGACTAGGTAACCCCATGTCTTGTGCCTTTTGTACGTATGGATCTTTGTGTTGACGGTCCAGCCATGCTCGAGATGATTGAGTGGATGTGTTTCTTTCTGTGTCGTTGAATAATTCTAATCTGTGGCTACTGCTTGCGGCTACAGAAATTGCCGGGTGTCTAATTTTTTGTAAGAATTGATTGCCGATACACCTTGCTATACCGAACCTTTGAAACATTATTTGATAAACACTTCAGTAGCGTTGCAGAGGCGAGTCCCTCTTCTTTCCTCTGTAGGTTTGGCTCTTTGATGGTTGATGGAGGTTGATGGTCGACAACGGTAGTTTCGGCCGGGGAGGTCGCGGTCGGTTCATGATAATCGACCTTTAATTTTTGCGGGTTATATAAACATTTCTAATGCATTGATATATGAGTGAAAGGTGGCGGGGAAAATGGATCTGCCACCTTCCACTCAGTGTGCGATGATGGCACGATCGATCGACTAACTTGCAGTGAGCGGTGACAAAGTTGCCTCATCATAGCTCATCATTGCCTCTGAGCACTCTGCAGTTCAGAATGCGTCTTGTCTCGGTCGTGCTCCTCTTTAAATAAGGGCGTCGAATTGCCCCGGGTTCTTGTCACTGCGGCGATGGCTATTCGACTTCGACCCATTATTTTTCGATTCATTCAGACCATTCGACATTAGAGGTGAGCCCTTTCATCTATGGAAAGAAAATGGCATTGTTATAGTTGAATGAGAATGAGGGAAGCTTGAACACGGAAACATCTATGGGCATTTGCAAAAGCAACTTTTCGTTCTCTTGTTTTCGTTGCCCATCTGACTTTTGATATTAAAACAATTAATATTGCAACAGATGTGCATTGTACCAAAGATCAGAGTCTATGGACTCTTAACAATTGTAGGGTTTGTCGCTCTCATTCTTCAAAAGATAGCATTCCATGACCTGATTCGGTCATATACTCTTAACGACTTTTCGCTTCGAGTATTTGATCATCGCACAATGGCATCGCCCAGTTTATCACAAGGGACTGTGCGTGTGCAGAATAGTTACGTGTTGCCCGACTCGGTTAAAAGCGAATTTGAGCAGTGGCACTCAGAAGTTCGAAAATTGACAAAGCTGGATAAATTCCCCGCCAACTGGTCGCTTCCAGTACTAGACTGGACAAAGCATCCCACTTCAAGGTCCGAACGTTTTCCTGGTGTAGATGAAAGAATCAAATATTACATGGGAACGTGGTACAATGAATCCATACCAATGTATGGGAAGCAGTTCGAAGCAGATACATACATTCAGAGGCAGTCTACATTAAAGTATGGTATTTTTTCAACCATCATGATTAATCTTTATGATTTGGACAGGGAACAACTGATGAATTGCTACCAAAAGAAGTTCAAGTTTTTTCTTTATTGCAGGGACTCCATTGATATAGCGATCTTAAGCTCAGGTGGAAAATCAAATGTTATTCAATCTTTTGGTGATGCCCAGCCTGCAGATGTGCCCAATGACTTAGTCAAGTATCCAATGATTGGCAAGGTTAGGCCGTTGTGTGGTGAACACCAAGGCTATCGAAACACATTTTGCAACCCCGACAAAGCATCAATGAAGCCAATTATCTTTCCTATCAAAAGGCAACGTCATCTAGGAATTGTCTCCAGTGTCCCAAGCAATGATGTAGCATGGCAAGATAAGAAGCCTATGGCAATTTGGAGAGGTGTCTATAAGAAAATAACTGAGGCGTATGCTCAAAATGGTGCTATTAGTGGGCCACAAGATATGAAGTATGCACTTGTTGCGAAGCACCTTCGTTCAAGCTCAGTGGACGCCATGTATGCAAATGCTGATCAGGCTGTCCCAGCTAATATGACAGCACCTTTTATGGAGATGAAAGAGCAGTTGAAATACCGTTACCTCATATCTATTGAGGGGTGAGTTTATTGATATTGCTTTTATTCTTGCGATGTCATATGTTGCACCAACTTAGCCTGCCAACAAATCTATTTGTTCTAACTGTTGTTTTCCTTCCTATACCAGTAATGATGTTGCTACGAACCTAAAATGGAGCCTTTTCTCCAATTCGGTAGTACTTGCTCCCCAGTTTACTTGGTAAGTTTCCATTTTACAAGCTGCATGTTTCTATTTTATATTAAGTACTCATAAATGTACTGATTTTGCTCTTGGACGATGGAAACCCAGGGAAAGTTGGGCAATGGAGGGCAAACTGGAACCATTTCTTCACTACATCCCCATCAAAGAAGACATGTCTAATGTTGAGGAAATGATTCGCTGGGCAGAAGAAAACCCAGTGAAGTCACGTTTGATAGCAGAGAGAAGCACTCTATTTATATATGATCTCTTATTTCACCCTGATGCAGTTCGTGACGAAAGGCTGGTCCTTGAGGGCATTATGGAAGCTTATGAGAATAACTTTGGCGAAAACTGAACACATCGAGGCTGGCTTTGGTATGACGAGATCTGAGCGTTTTCCGTCAGTAGAAGAACGAGTCAAGTATTACATGGGAAAATGGTATAAAAACGAGGAGCATCCTACTATTTCAATGAGACGCAAAGACTTGCACCAGCTAACAACTCTGGGGACTCATATTTCTCAAGCTGGTCCATTCATTGCAACTGGATCTGAGTTAGTAAAATGTGCTCGTCAGGCTAACTCATATTCAAGCAGACTTGCAGCTTTGTGCAGAGATACTCTGCCTTATTTTGACGAAAGAAACACTGCAGATCTCAGGGATGATATTTTCGATAAACTGGTCAATACAGCGAAAGGCAGAAGTATGAAATTTGCTGATCACAGTTGTGAGTTCATGATGTTCCTATTCAAATGAATCCTTCGTCTAAGTATCTCACTCAAGCATGCACATTGCTATTTTTGATTAGCGTGGATTGATGATGTTGAAAAGGTAGTTTGAAGAACAGGCGAGTTATGTTGGATGATTCTGTCAAGGTATGTTCATGTGAGACTCATGTTTCCAAGTTCTATTGAGTCGTTAATATTATCGTGTCTGTCTGATCTTTCATAGATAATGAGTTTTGGAGTTGTAGGATCAAATCAACTGGACATTCCAATATTCGCGCGATGGAGAGAAGCAGGGACAACATCTAATGCAATTGTTTGGCCATACGGTCTTCATGATACTCTGTGGAGTAGCATAAAACGTATTGACTCTGAGTTTGCAACCAAAATCGGAATATCTGTTCTTGTTGACCGCATGAAAGGCCCCAAACGCAAAACCAGCATTCAAGATATGCTGAGGTATCGATACTTGGTGACAAATGACAATGCAATCTGCAGCAGCACTGACTTGACGGTAAGTTGTCATCATTACAACAATTCAGGTCATGTTTCAATGCATATAAGTTATATAACTAATACCCACTTTTTTGTATTGCAGTGGATGCTCTATAGCGAAAGTGCAGTTTTGATGCCTAAACCAAAATGTGAAAGTTGGCTAATGGAGTCACTGCTGGAGCCATTCAAGCACTATATTCCGTTGAAAGAGGACATGTCGAACATCGACGAGATGGTGGAGTGGGCTGAAGCTAATTTAGATCAGACTCGAAGGATCACGAAAAATAGTGAAGTATTTATTCATGATTTAATGATCCATCCTGATGCTCACAGTGATGACAAGTTAATCAAAGAGAGGATTTTTGAGAAATATGACAAACTTTATGGAATGAAAAGTCCTTCCTTGTCATATGATGAAATGAAATTTTGAAATACGGTGCTGTACAGTATTTGGATCTTGTTCGGTTTGCTTTTTATTCGTACCATATAGTTTATGGAATCAATAATCATTTGACATTTCATTAGATATCAGGGAAGAAAGGATAGACATATTCAAAAAAATGTATTAGCCAATTTTATAAATGCAACCCTGACACTGGTCACAGCAGGAAAGCTAACCCATGGGTTCTTTTCCGTATGCCCCAACACTCATATATATGAAACTAAAGTCTTATTGTGTACATCTACAAGTGACTTAAACAAAAACAATGCAGATTGGACGGCTAGGACAAATATATATTAGCAAGGCTTGTCACATGCTCCGCCTACATAATACTAGAGGATATCCTCATCATGTATTTTGGGCTGAGCCCAAACCCCAAAACAAGGGAAGATAATGTTTTTGTTCCTTGGCTGCGTTGTTGGCAACGACGGTCTTGAGCGCGAGAATGACGCAGTCATTCCATGCCAACATTGTCTTGTCATGAGTGCCTGGTTGTTCGACGCCATTTAGATTCATCTACTCGTTGCGTTCGGCTTGTTTGGTGACAATTTTGTCCCACGAGGTTTTGTTGTCTCCCCAGAAGTTAGACGTAGTGGAGAAGATAATTGCCATTACGTCGACTGTCTTCTGTTGTTTGTTCCACCATTTGTTTGCAAGCTTTGTATGTTTCCTTTGCTTCTTGCACCGTGGTTCACACATTAATCCGCTCACAAATTAAGCCGCTCTGCGGCCAATCAAGGTTTTCGTAACAAATTAGCGCCACTCTGAGTGTACTGCAATCACAAAACAGACCTTTGCACAATCATGTTTAACCTATTAAAATGACTAGTAAGAACCCGTGTATGGGTAATCTGGTAACGAATTAACAGCCGCTCTCGGCGAGGACAAATCACACATTAAAAAATTAATAAGCCGCTCCGAGCGATAATGAGAGCGGATTATTGTGTGAAACACGGTAGCTCTGCATGCAATTGGCGAGAAATTCTTTGACATCCTTTGTGTTATGCCCAACTTTGCCTTGCTTAATCTCTTGTTTGTCTCCTTGTAAGCCTCTCGTACGGAAAAAAGAATGGTTTCTTCATACCAATGCCTTTCCACACCGCGCACCACTGCACGGCTTTCGATGCCGTTTAAAAGCTCAACTTTGATGGTTGGTAGCTTTTGATCTGAATCAACTTCAATTAGCTTCTCGAGGATGTAAGGAATGAGGGTGAGGGAACAACTGTTACCACGTTCCACCTCTTGAGGCTTGAGATGTTTTGGGATCTGTTGACGGATGAGTGAAATTTGTTGGTTTTTTTGAGGAGTGAAATGGCAATTAAAAGGCTCTTAAAGGAGCTTTTACCTATTAGGATGAGTGTGCGAAATTTGTTGGAGGTACCTTGGTGATTAATTCCCTGTTGTGCTTCTTGACTGATGATGCAGCTAATGGATTGATTTTGTTGGGGCAATTGTGCGGACAGTTTTTCGCAACGGTGAGCAACTCTTTTGTTGTTAACTGTCTCTAAGGAGTTTGAACTCTTTGAGCTATCAATTCATAGTGACTTGAGCCATATCTTGGTACGGCTGCAGATGGGCAATAAAACAATGAAATTAAACTAAAAAGTAAAATTGCTTTCTGTTTATAACAATGTAAATTGTGATCATTAACACTGATAGAACTAATGTTTTAGACAACAACCAAGCCACTGCATGTGTTGATCAATAAGAGTGTTGATCCCATCAATTGATCGAAATGCAAAAAAGAATAAGATCAAGTTTTTGGCCATGGTATTTAGGCAACCATGATTAAGCCATTTACTTAGCTGGAAATGTCATACGTTCCCGTCACCAATTTTTCCTCTCAAAAGACACGCCATATGACACGTCTTGACATGTCATGCGTGTCATGTCACCGTCAGGTCATGTAAACTTCTGTGGCAAGCAAATAATGTCACTGGCTTGGTGACATAAACAAGAAAGGATCAATAGGCTCACAATGAGATCATCTTATAGTGGATTTTATGCATTTTTAATAGTTTAAATGACACCAACATTGCGTGTGAACATAATCCGAGGAAGCTTTACATGCATTTAATTATCTAACCTCCCTAGTAGCAGGTATAAGAACATCAAACCCATAGCCCCTGTCACTGGATCACCTCAGCAAACTGGAACCGTCCATGACAATGACATCAAATGACAAGTGACTCAGTCCAAAGAACCATGGCATCCAGTCACAATGTCACGTTATATGGGGGTTCAGATCAAAATGGAGGTGAAACATGACACGTCATGTGACATGTCCTTGACATTCCCAGCTAAGGTCATTAATATTCCATTCTTAATTTTGCATGATTTGCATTGAGATTGAGTTGTATATGAACTTCAAAATGATTTCAGTACTGAAAGTTAACCTCAGATCCTTGGTTGATGTCATGAAAATGGAAACAAGGACACAATTGATAGCATTTACATGTTGGTTCAAGTCAAGAAAAATAATTGTACATCCTTTTCGGAGGTAACAACTGAGTAATGCGGGCATGAATGTACAAATGACAAAGTTGTGTTTGTGGGCATAAGGACAGTGCATTCTAAAAGCAAGTACTTGCCACTGTCTATGCAATCCACAATGAAGCTACAAGATTTACCGTCATTGGTCCACATGAGTTATGGTCAGCACTTACTTCTGTTCATTCTTCCTATCACAATCACAACCATCAATCAAATGTTCAAATAAAGGTTTGGATGGAAATGATCGCTGCGAAAACAACGGTTGTAAAAAGTTTTCCATAAAGCATTCCATATCCCATGATTCAAATAATATCTACAGTTGTTGATTGTATCACATGTTGGATGTGTTATGTGTTGAGCAATCTGTAGCCTGGTGTCTGCATCTGCAGCAACGTGATCGTTGGTAAGGATCAAACTTTTATGCTCATGATGCTATGGTGCGAGAATCTTTGCTGGCAAGCAGTGCTAGTTTGATGGTTGTCTCTCTTAGTTCATCATGGTATTTTTGGAGGTGTGTGTGCTATGTGAGGGGGGCTATGGTTGCTCGGCAACATTTTCTTGATGTGAAAACAGGGTGAGTGTCAAAAATGAGTCCGAAAAAGGGTATTTTCCGGATGACTTGAGAGGTTAATGAAAGTGGCGGGAAAAATGGACAGCCGATCGACAACCAATCAACAATCGAACATAACTCGACAATCATCGCCATTCGCCATCACAAACGAAGACCATGGTGCATAGCTAGCAACTATCTCCCGATCAACCGTCTGCAATTAATACATCCCGCCTGAAAGGACTCTGACGCTGCACCGAGCGTTTTGCATATTAATACATCTGTAAACCAAATCATATCTAAAACCGTCAATTCATAAACACCCCACCACAAAAATGGAAATACAACACCGCCCCACCGGTAAAATATACTCCCTAACCACCCCCCACACCCTCCCCGAATGGCTCTCCGACCGATCTAAACGAAACCTATCCAAAACCAACTCCTCTTATCGTCATCGCATCACATTACTTCAAGACCTTGAAATGCCCTCCAGTTCATCAGTTGTACGTCAATCCTCCGATGGAAGATATTTATTAGTGGCCGGGACGTATGCACCGCGAATAAGATGTTATGAGTTGAGTGAAATGAGTATGAAGTTTGAACGATATTGTGATTCCGAGGTAGTTGATATGACGATATTAGGTGAAGACTATGGAAAGTTGGCATTGTTAGGGAATGATCGTACAATATCATTCCATGCTCCTTATGGTTTTCATGAAAAGATACGACTACCCAGTTTTGGGCGGGGGATGATTTATGATAAACAATCGTGTGATTTGTGCGTGGTTAGTAGTGGGAAGCGGGGTGGGAATGAGGTTACTAGTGGCAAGGTGTATCGGTTTAACTTGGACGAAGGACGGTTTTCACAGACATTAACGTACGATTCGGCCGAGAGGACATTACAGTTGGGTGGGAATTGTATTGCGCAGAGCCCTACTCATTCATTAATGGCTGTGGGTGCTGAGGATGGTACGGTTAGGTTTTGGGATAGTCGTACCCCAGTTGGTGATAGTGATGTGAATTTGACACCGTTTCTTAATTTGGATGTGGCCTCGGCTACTTCCGGCTATGGATTTTTTGATGAGAACAATATTGGGTATGGGGGTGAGGTTACCTCGATATGCTTTGATTCGTCAGGTGTACACATGTGTGCCGGTACCAAGGGGGGAAACGTGGCGTTGTACGATATGAGATCGAGTAAACCGTTGTTTGTGAAGGAACATCAGTATGGATTGCCGATTCATACGGTGCAGTTTCATTCGGGGTCGGGGACTGTGCTTAGTAGTGATGCCAAGTTGGTTAAGATTTGGAATGCCAAAGGTTCGGGTGTACAGAGGAATGATTGGAATGATGATGATCAAATTGTGGGGAAAGGTAATAGATCGGATGGAGCGCTTGGTAGCATTGTTGCCAATGTCGAAGGAAGTGCAGACTTTACACACTTTCTAGTCGCAGGAGATTCCACAGACACTTCCGGGAACAACAGCGGTCTCCTCCTATGTACCGGTGAACAATCCAAAGTCCAATCTTTCTACTGCCCCATGCTCGGACCTGCACCCAAATGGTGCTCCTTCCTCGACAATATTACAGAAGAACTCGAGGAAAAAGACGGAGCACTCAATCAATCTTCTGCCGTGGAGGGACTCGTCCAAACAGAAACAATCTACGAAGACTACAAATTCCTCACTCGTTCTGAAATTGACACCCTCGGCATTCAAAATCTCGTAGGAACCCCACTATTAAGAGGGTACATGCACGGATTCTTCATCCACGTAGGACTATACAACCGTATCCGTGCCGTGGCCAAACCATTCGAATACAATGAATACCGTACAAAAAAGATCAAGGAGCGGATGGAAGAAAAACGTACTTCACGAATAGCACCAAAGGTTCAGAATGAGAAGAAAGCCAAAGTCAACCCTGAGTTGGCAGAGAGACTTTATAGTAAGGCGAGCGATCGTACCAAGGCGGGTAAGGCTGCCAAGGCTTTGGTGGAGGATGATCGATTCGGGTCTTTATTTAGTAATCCAGATTTTAGGATTGATGAAGAAGCGGAGGATTTTAAATTGCGGAATCCTAGTGGTGTGGCGGCTGCAAAGGTTAGGAATGATCGGGATATGGATAGTGATCAGGAAGAAGAGGATTATGGTGATGGTGGTGGGGAGGTGTATGATGAAGAAGGATGGGGGAATGAGAGTGAAGAGGAATATTATAGTTCTCATAGTGAAGATGAAGATGATGGGTTTAAAGGAGGAGAGGTAAGAGCACTAGTGTTGTTTTAGTTGAAGTATTGGATTAAATGCTGACATTATTGTTCTTTCACTACCTGCAAGGTCCGAGGTGAAGAATATGAAACAATCAAAAGCAAATCTAAAAAGCCAACAAAGAAAAATACCAAACCCAAAAAGCCCAAAACAGAGTCCAAACCCCATATGTACGACGGAGAAAATGCCCTAGACATTGGCCTCGGCGACATATCCGCAGAAAATGAAGCATCAAAACGTAAAAAGGAACAATCTCTCTCAATGGCAGAACGATTACAATTAAAATCAGATGAGTCAAAGTACATGAGTGAAACGAAGAGGTTAAAAGTTCGTGGACAGGGTACTGTGAAGGAAGTTTCGTTTGTTCCCAAGTCGTCACGGAAGAAGATGGAGAAGGAGGAGCCAAAGGATGATAGGATGGGGAGGTCTAGAAGAGGGATTAAGGAGTTGCGATTGAAAACTCCGTTTAAACATCATAAATGAAGCGTTAGTATTTGTGGGATACTTGTAGTGCATTGGTCAGTTTTCCTATGATTCTTACCTTGAATTTTAAGGTTTTTGACATGTACTACTCATAGATGCTACTGTGGTTTACAAATGCATGCTACATGATCATTTTCCATCATTCATAGAATTAATTGGCCTCATATGATAAAGAATTAGGGTGTAATCAATTTAAGGGTGAGCATCCATGTCAAAGGAACTAGTGATCATGTTGCACTCCAGCTGGCACTTAGTAAATAATATAGTTCATGTGTCTATTCTGTTCCAAAGCTGAGAATTGATAGTTTTGACTTCACCATGTTTCATCAATGTGCTGCTTCATTTTGTAGAATCAGTCTTGCGTATTTTACCTATCCCGTATAGTCCCATCAATCCACACATTCCTCAACGTTAGGTATGTCATTGATTCTTTCCTGCTTTTCAATCTCATAAAGTGTCAGTATAAGTGTTCACCGGCTGCGGAGAGCAATTGCAACTTTATTTTGTTCTGAGATCATTTGTAACCGAGCCACCGCTATTAGGTCATTAACTTTTCTTGTCATTTCCAGTCTTGTATTCTTAGAGAGCTGGTTGCTTATGGAACATAGCAGTAAAATTATCATTTTGGATTGAGACAATGCAATTCACAATTTGAGTCTTGAGGTACATTTAACAAAACTACTGTAGGGTTTAAACTAATTAATGGATTGGATGAACTTTTATGAATGATTATGTCTCATCATGCACAAGACAAAACATGATACTGGTCATATAAAAGTATAAACAAATGGAAATCGGATTGTTTCAACCCAATAGCAAATGACGATTGCAAAAATAAATCTGAAATGTTCGGAACGAAAATTCTTGAAATTTAAAGTTAGTTTATTTTGTTTCAAAGCTGAGAATTGATACTTTCCATTGAGCCATTTTTCATACAATTGTGTAATTCATTTTGTAGAATTAGGCTTGACCTTCTGCATGTTCTTTATGATCCCATCAATTCACACCACGAATACCTCAGAGCTGTTCCAGAGATTCTTTCCTACTTTTTAGTCGGTGTAACAATGATAACTTTATTTTGTTCTAAAATCATTTGTAACTATGTCACCACTAGCCTCAATTTAATTTTCTTGTTATTTCCAGTCTTGTATTCTTAGAGAGCTAGTCGCCCTATGGAACATAGCA
>JALLAY010000510.1:0-14631 GCA_036939635.1 Cyclotella baltica | reverse complement strand
AACTGCCTCAATACAGGGTACAGTAGAGTTTTGGGACCTCCAGTGAAATTTAATGACAACAATGCACGAAAAAAGAACCTGGGAGGAGGGGGTATTGATCATTGTACACAACAATCAACTGTCTCAATACAGGGTGCATTAGAGGTTCGTGACCCCCAACAAAATGTACTAAAAAGGGTCCAAAGAACAGGAACCCTGGAGGAGAGGAAACATTGCAATGGATGGAGGGAGAGAATGTCGTAATTCTCACTCCCTATGTTGGAAAAATGATTTGGAAGACAATGATAACCTGGGTCGATGTGATATCCAGGATACCTAAATCATTTGATCAATAACGGATGATGAAAGATAGACATCAAATGATAAAAGAAGGCAAAAGTTTGATCAGTGAATCAGTGGCTAGAAGAGCCATAGTAGAGTGAATTGTGAGACCTGGATATGGTCTCACAATTCAATAATAATAATAGTTTTTCAATTGAGTTTTCTACTAACTGCTACGGGTATCGTAGTTGATCATTGCGTTGGGTGCATTGTCTCGTGTGATTGCTAGGAGTGTGTGATTACAACATTATTCTTGAATTGTGTGGTTACTCATCATGGGTACTAACAATAAGATAGCCAAGGATAAGAAACCTGATATCGGTATAAGAGATGCCTCCAAGAGTGACGCGAAGGTCTTTGGTTGGAACAACAACTGTCAGGGTTCGTATGGCAGGACCAAAGGAAGCATATTTTCTAGATATTTTTATTTTGCTAAAGGTCAAAATCTTTGTGATGGGATCTAACATAACTTTTCAGCTTGCTATTTATGTTCAATGCTACTATGGAGTCCATCAAGCCGTATGTCAGACTGAAGTATGACCCGAAGGTATTGGGAATCATCGAGATGGGGGTTGATGTCAACTACAAAGAGCCTGACTCTAAAAACTTTACCAACAGTGATGGAACACTGAACGACATCAACAAGATTAAGCACAGCAAGTTCATTGATTGCTACACGTCCAACCGAGAGAAACTAGATAGCTAGAAGAAACCGGTATTCTCACTCTTCCTGGGATAACTGGATGGCAACGTCAAACCCAGCATGGAGGAACATCCCAACTGAAAAACCATCTTGAGCAAGAAGAATCTACTACGCCTCACGCCTCATCCAATTGCTTCAGAACACCAGTTACTACTACAAGTTAAATCAACATCATATTCTAGATCTATACCTATACCAAGTCAAATTGGACTTTTTGAAAATGAAGCAAAAGCAAGGAGAGTCAGTACAAGAATACTCTAGTCTTTTCACCGCAAATAATGACACACTTTTCATACTGATTCTGGTGTCCCAAAGGCTATCATAAAGGAGAAAGGAGAGGGCGTGGACAAGCTCATTGACAACGAGAAGAATACACTAACAGCTGAGGGTCAAGAACGAATGTTGGGGTCCACCTACTGCTCAACTCAGATGATGTTCATCACGGTGATACAGTGCATGAGATGAAAGTGACTTAATACCTCATGAACAAGACCACTTACTACAGTCATGACATGTCTAGCAAACCACTGAAGAATAGCAACAACACAGGGGGGCAAGTGCTCTCAAACAACCATGGAACCAAGAACTGTAGAGCCAAGACTTGATCCGACTACACCGTACTGCACATCGACGGAAATGCATCACCAGCTGATAATGACCATATTATATCATGCTCAATTAATTCATAAACTTTTAGATGTTGTCTGAGATACTGCAAGGGCATTGTTATAGCACAAAGACAGACACATGGAGCATAGGGGTCATCATCTTTATCATGTTTGGCGGGTGTCCACCATTTGCAGATAAACTTTGAGAAGTGCAAAATGATAAGATCATTAACTGCGAAAACACGTTCTTTGACCAATATTGGGGTACAGTTTCTGCAGAAGCAAAGGACTGCATCAAAGCATTATTTGTTGTTGATCCGAGGCAACATTGTTCTTCAAACAATGCTCTGGATCATTTGTGGCTTCATGCAAATTGTGTACCACTCAGAAGGAATTGTCTGGGAGAAAGCCAGCAGAATCTTGAGATCCACTTTTTAGGGAAGAAGTCCCAATCTGCTGTGAAAAAGATGAGTATAAGTGGCAAAAGGTTTAGACAAGTTGTTTCCTTTCATACAGGCCTCTGATCTTTAATGTCTCATTAGCATCAACAGGTGATGGCAGCTAATTGGATCAAAAATAGTAAGTATCACACTTCGTCCATCTGTGCTAATTGATGAACCCTCGTTCAATGCAAACGAAACTTCAGCCTCAAATACTGTATGCATTGAGCAGAACGACGGAAACAATCCCATGACCTAATACCATAAAAGAGTTTGTGTCGAAAAAGTGGTGCGGTTCTTATACAAGTCAACTACGTATGTGTCATGACATAGTACACTCAAATAATACTAAGGAAAAGTAACCATCAACTATTATTCCACAACAACAAATCTTTTAGAAACAGCAATTATATATCTCAATGGACCAGAGCAATTGGACTCAATATACAAGATTACACAAGTCACATATCGGGTCACTGGTTAAAGAACTTCTTGGTGCTCTGCCTGGTTCGGAGGTTGCTGACTTTGCTTTTTCTTTTTACTCTTGGCCATTGCATACCTCGCCGCTTGAGAAGTACGGCAGTTCAAACATTTTGAGGAGTAGCCCTAATCAAAACAATAATATGAGACAAATCAAATAGTCACAATGAATAAATGAAACTTGTTAGTCACTTACCTTTGGTCCAAAATCAATCCACTTTCTAAAGTTCTTGCACCCCTTACACCACTTAATCTGCAATCCAGTCTGGGCAAAAATCCAAACAGCCGAATCACAATTGTTACACACCCCCTTATTTTGATTCGGCACCGGATATTCCGACTCATCACACATGACACAATTGCCAAAGTACCGAGCATTAGGAAAGTTTACCAGAGATTGAAACACCGGCACCAGAGCTTGAGCCGCGACTTCGGTATCGTCTGCTTTCGGTGGGAGGGGAGGTGCCATTTTGACACAGGGCACTGATTCTAAGGTTCGGAATCTTGTGGTGCGGTGCATCTTGACTTGTTTTTGGGTCAGGACACCTCTCTCTTCCGACAGTTGAACGGGTCTGGCTTTGGTTTTTGCTGCGGGTTTCATCAATTGTTGGTTGTGGGGGTAGTCATCTACAAGTCTTTGCGTGCCGGTGCTTTCGGTTAGATATGTGTATGCACCTGAATCAGAATTCCTTGGGGCGCCCCAAGGAAAGCCAATTTTATTCATTAGATGAAGCTGTGTTGAGTTCAAGCTTGATGCATGTTTTCTCTGATGCAAAACCCATTTAGCTAGAGCTTCGTATGATGGCTGGTCCAATGGGACATCAAAGTGTCCATTCATTTGGTAAAACTGCTTCAATTCTACGTATTTTGCCATCCATTGATCGAGAGGATCATGTGGCATGGTTGCAGCAGGCAATGCAGACACAGCAGCAGATGGGGGTGCAGAAGCAGACGATTGACTTTTCCCCAACATATCAAATGCATTCACTAGATGGAGACTTCGAGATTCTACTTGTTGACGAGCCATTACGGCAATTTCAATAGCTTTGACGAAGCACTCATCCGAGGACATTGCACCGAGCCTGTGACGAATTTGTGATACAAGATCTTCCCAGCTGCAGTCGTCTATTCTTGATTTTTTGGCTTGGGGTTGGGTGTCTGTTGCTCCCGGGGAGCGTGCCCTGCGTTTTCCTGATAGCATTGACGTTTCATCATCAGATGCGTTGCTTGGTTGTGTGTCTTCTCTACTAATGATCTGCTCGTTCGTTTCTGATTCCAATGACTCATTGTTCACAATTTTGTTTTCAGCAGCATCTTCGGCCCCTCCCCCTGAAATATCCTGCTCCCCCGTCTTAGCCGATGTAATCTCTTCGGGAGCAACTGGCTCAGCTTCCTTTGCTTCTTCTAAAGGGTTTTTATTATCAACGTCATCAGCAACGCCATTTTCCCCAGTGTCCACACCCCCGTTTTCCCCCATTGAATCTTCTGCTGGCGCCGTCAGCTCAGCTTCGTAAGACACTGCTACGCTTAGAGGCTGTTGGTTGCTATTATCCCAGTCAATGAGTGGTTGATTTCCCTCTGATGACATGGCTGGTAGAGAGAACGGAAATTGCCATAACACAAGCGTCGTCGGCTTGGTTTTTTATGTTTTAGCATGTGGCTGATTTGGATAGCGATTGATTTGAATTTTTGAGCGAACAGAGGGAACAGTCGCTAAAAGCAAATGTGTCGATGACGTTACTGATTCCGATGTGAAAGACCCTTCTTAGAAAACGGCTATTTTCCCGATGCTCCTTTCTGCTCCTTGTCATTTTACTCCGATTGTCTTCTTGAGACTCCCTTTGTCATACTTTGGGTACGTAGTACGTATTGGGTATCGGACTTACCTGGGTAGATAGCAGTCAGGTATTTTACACAAATGGGGTCTAAAGCCACCCATTTGTGTGAAGATCAATCCTCCCCAGGGAGGTTTCCAGTGTATTCACAAGATCATAATCTAAATTGGTGCCCTCAGTTCAAGGCTCTTCAATTGAAATTCATGTGCAACAATGTGATGTCAGAGCCATAAAATCAACCAACCATGTGACCGACGACCACTACCAGTGCTATCTTGGTCCTTAAGTTAGCGCAAACAATAGCCAATATCAATTATACCCATGATGTGTTAGCTGGTACATCACCCAGCACATTTTCTTCTTCACAAACAAAGCTTGGTGGAAGCATTCTGTTTGGGAGTACCTTATGTCAAAGAAGTCTGCACCGTGTCATCCTCTGAATCTGAATGAGGGGTGTAGTATCTTTTTATCACTAGTGATTGTAATTATCACAGGTGGATTCACTGCATTGGTATACCATGGCCTCGTGCCGTTTATATGAATTCTGATGCTGTGGCAAAAGTAATTAAACTTTTGCTCCATCGGACTAAGAGAAAACAGAGTTGGCAACGATAAGTGCAAATATGACCAACCTCAAGGTACCTAACCGTACAGAACTAATCGGGTATTTCAAGGACAAGCTCATTGGAGGATTCTACGTGTACAACAAAACAGGCAGTAGCGTCTCATCTTTACATTTATCATGAATGAGTTTTTTTGATGTTAGTCAAAAAATGAAATCAATTTGTTTATAGATCCCGATCACTAATAAAAGACATCAATACCATCCATGTGTGTCTCCATTGGAGTACCCGCGTAGTGTAGGTCGGACTAGGTGCAACTTCATGCAGAGAATTTAGGTGATGTTGAAGTTGAGCAAGCTCGATATAGAAGGATTTACAAAAGGGATGTTATAGGGAAGGTTGGGTACATTGGTGTTGATTAAAAAGGCATCAAGACGCCAATGCAGGTGCGACTGTTGCCTCCCAGGATATTGGCATATAAATTAAGGAGAATGATAAACTGTATCTCTTCCTTGACTGACTCTGTCTTAAATACTTCGCAAGCTAATTACAAATTGCTTTAGCTTAGTTCTATTTCCCCTTATAATTAACCCCATTTCTTTCACCATGTACATTATGTAAGTTTACAAAAATGAAGGAAAAGCCTTTTCCGCTGTAGTATGTGGAAACTTACTTGGAGATGCCATACGATAGTAGTTCTTCAAATTTTGCATCATTAGTGATGTTGAACTGTATTAATTCATTGACCTCACAGGACACTTTCTCTGCATCTCTTTTTCCGAATAAATCTGGCTCTCTGGTCAAATTACCATAACTGAGGCTTGACAACTTTGTCATAAAAGACACGAATAGAACTCCCTTCCCACCTTGCTTTAAAATAACCCTTGTAACCTGGCACCTCATGCTGGCACACCCAACATTGGATTGGCAGATTTCACTCCATCCCTCTGCAATAATGCATAAACATCAGACAAACCTTGAGTATCGATGGGGATATATGCCTGAAACGATCGAGTCGGTCCATCATAGCACATCCATGGACCGGATGGAACCCCCGTCAATGCTGCCGGCGGTTGCAACTTTACAATAAACTCCTTATTTCCGTATACATTCTTGGCTGTTGGTAGTTTGGACAATTTCATACCATTTTTTGCACCTTTGTTGAATTCCGCTCGTACCTTGCTATTCGGGCCATATGATCTCATGGATCCAGTTTTACAATCAATTGATGTCAAGTGGAGGTCATTTGGAGGCTTTGCATCTTCAATGTTGAATACAAAACTCTTGCGAGGTCCATGGCTATCTAATACTTTGCCACACACCTCCTTGTGCCCTCCGTGTTTCCAGTGGTGAACCTGACATTCTCGGTTGCAGTAAAATGTCACTTTACATCTTCCACAATTGGGGGGTGGCTTTTTTGTGATTGCCGTGTTGCATGATGCACAGATGTTGTTATATTTTGGATGTGACTTGCCTTCTTTGATTATTGCAGGGAATATTACTGAGCAATTGAATTTGTCAGGTGAATACTTTTCACTGAGAAAGTTTTGACCGCGCCTGAGCTCTTGGGTAGCAAACTCCACTTCATCCACTGAAGCAGCTGTAATTCCCATTAGCCCTCCGTCTATCCTGTTTGCATTGTTAACGAACTTCATTGCTTCTATTGGTGGGTTCACGTCCAGTCTTGCCCGTAAGTAACGTACAAAAAGTAGAGGAAGTGCCCCCAAACCATCTTTACTCTGTGGATCAAAAAAGTCTGATTGTTGCAATACATTCAAGCCATCAATACCTTCAGGGCATGCTTTAATCGAGGTTACCTCCAACAAGATCGACGCGGTTCGATCCTCGGTTGTGAGCAAAAACTTACGAAGTCCATTGTCATGATGTTGTGCAAGATGCATAAGGCTGTATGACCACTGCATGGCGGGGGTAGCATTCATTCGTAGGCTCTCATTACTCACACCTCCTTCTTGTGAGTACAAGGGACGTGCCATGGTAGGCCATGTGGAACTGAATGCCCACCTCAACGCTGACATCGGGCCATTGGAGGCAAGCACTACATCTTTGTTCGGTTTGAATTCTGGGAGGGCTGATGGGTTGAGGGGAAGATGTGTTGTTGACTGCATCTTCTCGAAAGTGAGAGAGGGGCGTCGGATGCTGGGCGATGGAGATCAATATCGATCGGAGGTTGAAGGTTTATGGTTGATGGATTTTGAAGGTGTATCCGTGTATCCTCTAGAAGATCCTAGAGAGATATTGATGGTTTCTGATGGTTTCAGTCGTCGGGTCGTTTCGAAATACCTGTAACTTTAATTTGTTAAATTTAGATGTTAATAAGTAATCATAAGGTTATGCACAAAATGCTTTCTATTTTAAAGGTAAATATTACTCAACAGCATACGCATGATAACGCAACCGCAACGAGCAACGACAAAACGACCGACACCGACACCGACACCGACCGACCTATTAGCTATCCACCGAGCACACACCACACCACAAACCACCTCGCTTTCTCAACTGATCATGAATACATCGCTCTGCTGCATCAAAACAGCACTCATCTTGTCTACCGTCTCCGGCTTCTCACCATCCATCATTACATCTCGTCTCTCCCCCTCCCTCACCCGCCAAACAATGACAAAACACCACTCCACCGAACCTACGCTCATCTATCCAGAACTATGCGTTTTCGACCTAGACGCTTGCTTCTGGGATCAAGAAATGTACACCTTGTCCAAAATACCGGATGAATCCAATGTTGTCAAGGGTGATTTGGGTCGTGGCGAGGGCGTGGTGGGTGTAATGTCTGGAAGGTCTCGAATTTCGTTGCATAAGGGTTCGTTGATGGCGTTGCAGGAACATCATGATGGGAATTTTGGGGGTATGAAGGTTTGTTTTGCTAGTTCGGCTGATACGCCTTTGGCAGAGAGGATTGGGAGAGGTAAGTCTATTAGACGACATTGGAATTCATTTCGTTATTCATTATGTTCAAATGATATCTCATGCATAAAAATCAACGTACAAAATATATTGCAGCTGCATTGAAGTTATTAGAAGTGGTTCCAGGCACCACCGTTTGGGATCTAGTCGTCGGCAGAGACTGGAACGGTGTCGACGTGAATCAAATTGGAAGACAACCTCCACTGTCGTCAAATAAATCGGCTACACACTTTCCCATCCTTAGGGAAATAACACAAATAAGATATGATAGAATGCTATTTTTCGATGACTGTCAGTGGGGAGATCACTGTGGACAAGTGGAAAGAGCATGTAAAGAAAGTGAAAGTGGTAGAGGACCAGTGACTGTTAGAACACCGTATGGATTGGGTTTGGAAGAGTGGAATGAGGGGCTTAGAAAATATGCACAGCTTTTTCAAGAATAAACAATTATGTTGCAAAATAAAGCAAACTGAGTGGCCATAGATGTTATATATCCAACTCATGATTGCTCCATGGATAGGGTGTGTCTCAGTATCAATGATGACAGATTTTTGGCACCACATGGTAAAACTTTAATAAATCTACATTAATAAATGTACAGAACATTAAATAGAAGTGATAGTTATTCATTCAACTAATAATTGCGCCAAGGATACTAGGGTGTGTCTCGGTCCTAACAGCTTTTAGGTAAGGTACTTGTGAAAACAAGACTTTAGATAGTGGCAATAGTTTTATTGGTGTAGAAAATATTGCTAGTTGATCAAGAAAAAGCTTCAGACAATTTCGTTCTCTCACTGTTCTAGAATGTCGCTGAAGTTTTTTGCTTATTGTGATGAATTAATCAAATAGGTTTATATTATTCAATATGTAAGTATATTAAGCCACACATATATGGTGTTTATGTCAACAACTTTGTAAGCTATGAATCCACAAAGTGTGAATCTTTTTTGTGCGGAGATCTGTGATCTATTTGGTAGAATTTTCACTGGCAATATGGAAGATACAGGAGTGCCAGTTCCTATTAATAAACCACCTACGACACATCTGACAGACCTTTGAGCCACCTTCCAATAATCCATCCAATATATTTGTAATTACTCAAACAACACTGCTTTTAAACAATCCAAGCAGCACCCCATCATCCACCCATCTGCTTCTCCGCCTATACTCCCGGCTTACTTGTCATCCAACTACTTACTTATGAATCTATCTATTCATCATACACTGCAACAGCCATATTTTGACTCTATCAATTCACCACCAATCATTCCTGTGACTTTGTCTTGTAATGTACAAATATATGAGAATAGTATTCTCAACAATAAAACAAGAGAGCTCCTACAAATGAGCTAATGAAAATGTTTTAATACATGATACATATTTTGACAGTACCTGAGTGAAATATGTAATATGCTCAACAATTAACAAACTTCATTTAATTATGGAGGCATTCTCTTCTTTTCAAATTCAAACATGAATCAGAAGAAGAGTCTTTGGTCTTTGGTACCCCTATTATGGAGCCATCATGAATATAAGTATGTATGGCTACAGCCCAACTGCACGTTTACTTTACAGATTAAATATGATGATACATCTCAAGTTTTTGGTTCAATTGGGGTGGGAGTTACGACAATCATGTTTGCAAGAAATGATAGAAGTGCAGTTCAGATTAGACTTGTTCTTTCAAGACAATCTTTGAGAGATTTGGGAGCCATTAATTAGAGTTACCAATTGATCGGTCATGATCAAATCAATCTATGACAATAAATAGCTTCATTTCTACTCCAAATCTTGGTATTTTTCAATCACATGGAAAGCAATCAGGAAATTCGAAATTGCTAAAACTCTTATATGTTGGCTACTGTAGGCTGCAAGTTGCAAGAATGTGGAAATGAAACAAAATATCTTGGATATTGATGAATTCAGGTACATTCAAAATTCCGCTTAATTCCTGATTGGGTGTACATACACCATACAATTATGTCTGGAACAATTAGAATGATCAATCGAGGGCCGTTTTGATTATCAAAGACAGACTGATTGCTTTTTAATAATCTAATCATGATCACGTAAACAGAATGAGTCTTAACATTACGAGGATCATTATTAGATTCTTGTTGTTTTCAACATTACGGACGATAATTATATTGTCTTTCAGTGTTCTGAGTCTTTGGAGATTGTAGAGTTCTGTTTATTTTCACAGTATATTCCATGGTTCTCTATTTTTCCAGTTCATCATTGGAGCTTTAAGTCACATCATTGAACTGTGGACGGTGTTAGTAGTATCTACATAGAAGTAACCATTATTAGCTCACTCTTTATCTCATCCTACTTTTAGATTTTAGATCATGCGACACCAAGATGATGGGAGTGTTACTTTAGAGTAGGGCGATAGGTCGTCGGTCCTGAGAATCAGGCCTTCACTGCAAACACCTTACTAATGAGGGCTTAGTTATAGGCAGCTGGTCACATGCGCCAATAGTGGGCTGATTGGTTAGAACGTTAACAAGGATTTCAAAGAAGTTATCTACATTTTCGCAAGAAAATGATGTGCTAACAATCTCACTCATCATCAGCAATCATATCACAGCAATTCCACTGTGAGATTGGAGTCACTATGCTGAAAGTAAAGTGCTAAAAAACTGGGGAACTGAGTGAGTACTGACTCCAAAGGCTAAGACATATATTCAAAATTAGATGGTGGATCAGCTTTTTGAGTGTGTGCAGACTAAACAATACTACAAGCTAACCTACTTATTTATCTACAGATAAACTAACGGCGCTTCTTGAATGATAGTGATGGTGCTGATAAAGCTGAAGATGGTGCCTTTGAAGTCCCTCCACGAGACCCAAGTATCTTAGCTCGTGCAGCTTCTCTTTCCTTCTTCAATGCATCAAGTTCGGCCTGTAAACGTTCCGCTTCAGATGCGTAACTACTTCGTGATTTTAATTCCTGTTCTTGACTTGACTTTTTGTATGAATTAGCATGAGGATCAGGTGCATCCTTCCGCAAGTGTGCCGGTATCTCAATGATCTGTTGTTTCTTATTTGTCTCCTCACTTTCATCATTGAATGCTCTTGCCTTGAAGTTGACAAAACCATGTTTCTTCCCTTCTTGGCATTCCATTTTCTTTTCGAGTAATATTTGATATGAGTGATGCAAAAAAATTAAACCGGGAAAGTGTTGATAAAGCTGTACTACTCACATCATATTTTCCCAGGACAGCTGACGCCTTGACAAATCCATTTGTTTTTGGTGCATCATTCGAAAAATCATCACAGCCAGCATAATCAGTAATACCAAGGAGCCCTTCATCTGTTCCGAGAAAACCATCCGACTCGTAGTCATCTTGACTTTCGTCGTCAAGTGGATTGCTATGGAACGGTTTCTGTTTATCATTGTACCTTGATCCAGTTTTACCTGCATGCATAACACGCTGCGTGCTAAGAACAGCAGACATGCATTCAGCCGCTTTTGTTTCGGATTCGACTTTCTTTGGATCCTTACAAAAGTCGCATGTCATGTTGCATTGAGTTTTTGCATCGAATTGTTCACCAAAATGTTCGAGGACGTGCTTCCTCCTGCATCTGGGTTTTGTGCAGTAGTCAATCATCCCCTCAAGCTCAACCATTCCGTGGTCTATTATTTGAGGCTTGACTCCATCACGGTTGCCTTTCTTTTGTGCAATGGATTCTGTAAGAAATAAATATGGTAAATGATGATAGAAGAAATGCACCAACTTTTGCCATCACCATTGGCTTTGAAATATATGGTCATTAAGACTTACCTGCTTTTTTCTTGATGATGTATGCAAACTTTTCAGCATCGTCCTGTATGAACAAAGATGTCAATATGTCATGTAGGAGCCTCTGCAAATTGCGATCTTATATGTTTCACTTACTTTTGAATAGTACAGTATTGAGAGAGAAGGCTTGCCATCTCTACCACCTCTTCCAGACCTGCAACGTTAAGGATTGCAATTACAACATCATGTACTATGTAAAACCACACCATTTCCAACAAATTTAAGATAGACTTACTCCTGATAAAAGCCCTCCAGAGATTTTGCCAAGGTCCAGTGTATCACATATCTCACGTGAGCTAAATCAATACCCATTCCAAACGCAACAGTGGCAACGGCAATTTTAACAGAACCATCAGTCCATTTACGTTGTGTGTCTTCCCTATCAGCATCTTTGAGTCCAGCGTGGTAAGGGGCGCAGACTAAACCAGTCATCTGCAGAGATAAAGAAATATGAGACAAAAGATTGAAGGTTTCATCGATCCAGAGCGGAATAGAAATCACCTTTGTTATTCTCGAAGCCAACGAAACACAATCATCTCGCTTATGAACATAAACAATACCACTGCAGGGTTCATTTGCCTTGTCTGCGAGTTCATGCTGCTTTTGAACAAGTTTTGTTAGGTCTGCCAATGCTCCATCAGTTGCTTTCACGTTCTATTAACAGTTAAGATTCCAAATCAATTAGAATGCATGTAAACAAATAAGTGAATTAATGCAATTAGTCTCACCAGACTGTCTTTGAACCTAACTGCAGGCAGGGAAGCAAAGATTTGAACGGCATGAGTTAAAAGCTCATCGATCAACCAGAGATATGACAACCATTTACAACTTGCCTTCATAAGATATATTTGTACGATTGAAGGTACCCATAATGCACGGTGCACTGTTAGCATCAAGGTGCAGAATCTGTCGTATATCTTTAATAACTTTGGACGTGGCAGTTCCAGTACCTTATGATATAAATAGAAGACAAAATTGTAAGTCAAAATTATTACATGCGTGCTCAGTGCCAACAAAATTGAAATACAACTTACAAGCCATGACAGGAACCTCTGGAAAAGCCTCTCTCAACCAACCCAACTCTTTATAAGCCACTCTACTCAACGTTATAAAAATATTAATTGTTAGAAGGGTTGCAAACACAGTGATGAGATGACATGATGACCTTACCTAAAATCATGACCCCAAGTCGAAACACAATGAGCCTCATCAATGGCAAATTGAAACAATCGCTTGGCCTCATACAACTTTTGCAAGACTCCCCGAAACCTCTCTGTTTTAATTAGTTCAGGTGTGCAGTACAGTAGTTGGATAGGTGCAGCGCTGCTACTGTCCTTTCCCTTGTCCACTTTCTTGTCCAGACGTAACCGTGCATAAACCTCCTCCTTCTCACTAACTTTCAAACTACCATTCAACAACGCCGCACTCACCACACCCCTACTACGTAAATTCTTAACCTGATCCAACATCAATGCAATCAACGGACAAACTACAACAGTCACCATATCATGAGGCTTGCCATACCCCACTAATGCCGGTAGCTGATAGCAAAGAGATTTACCACCCCCCGTGGCCATTATAATGATTTGACTTTTTCGCTGGAAGGAGGTTTGGATTGCAGTTTGTTGGAGGGGGCGGAGGGTGGTGTGTCCAAAGTGTTTTTGGAGGAGGGCGTTGGCGTTGGATAGGAGGGTTGAGAGGGGGGTTGGTGGTGGGGTGTAGTAGTTTGTTAGGGGATTGGTTTGTTTGTTGTTGCATGACTTCTTTTGGTCTTTGAAATTGTTGTTTGCATAATTTGTGGCAGATTTGTTTGGGTCTTTGTGTTGCTGGTTGCTGGGTATGTTTGATTTCTTTGATTCGTCATAGCTATTGGAATGGTTTTTATACCTCTTGAAGTCTTTGAAGTTGTTGCTCTCTGACGCTGAACAACTTTCGGTGTCAATTTTTCTAGCCGCAGGTTTTTTAGAAGCATCCTTTCTAAGAGCTTCCTTCTCTTCTCTTACTGCTGTAGATTTGCACGGTTCCTTCCTTGCATCGTTAGAGTTCGACTCAGAATTTTTATCGTGTCTCGACTTAGACGATTTGGCAGTTCCGTAATTCAATGGCAAAGCTTTTGGCAGTGGCTCGTCCACCTCGTCGTCACTGGAGAGAATTTCAAACACAGACTGAGCATTAATTCTAGTAGCTGAAGCATCTCTTGATTTTTTTTTGTTTCCGCACGCTAACATTTTTATCACGTCCCCGATTCGCAATAGCATTTGTTGCGTCATTTCCGGGAGCGTACTGAGAATTAGAGCCTGCATCATTTTCATTTCTGTTGACATTATTTGCACATTCTTCATTTGCAAAATCGGATGCTGCTCCATTCCTGGCTGATGCGGCTAACGAATTAGAACCTGTCTCATTTCTGCTCTGTTTAGCAACCTTTTCACCGTCTGACTTCACACCTCCACCATGATTCTCCCAAATTTACTCGTTTCACCCACACGTCTCCTTCGACTGCGGTTCGATTCCATAACCTCCGATTGACGTTTTGGAGAGCAAAAATCGGTCAAATCGATAACCGCCGGCTTAGATGCAGACGATGCCGCTCCGTGGCTACGCGCCGTTTGACAAATGTGACATTTTGACGATGTCATGTTTAGATTGTGGTAGGAAGACTGTGCATGCCCACACCATTGTTGTTGTTTGATTGGGTTGTCCTCGCTCGGCTGTCTTCGGTTGTCTTCGCTTGTCTTCGCTAATCCTCGCTTGTCCTCTCGCTGTCCTCGCTTGTCCTCGCTTGTCCTCTTACCTTTAAAACTTGTATATATTTCATGTATTTATCGCTAATTATATAATTTTTTATAGGTAATTCATATCTACCTAATATAAAAGTATCATACGTAAATAATTTTCAGTCATGCGCGAGTAAGTATGTGTGATAAATAAG
>JALLAY010000509.1:0-21035 GCA_036939635.1 Cyclotella baltica | reverse complement strand
AAAACGCAGCCGGCACCAACATTGCTACTGCCACGCCATTGTGATCGGGGACCATATACTTGGCAGAGATTGACTCGTCTTGAATTTCATTGTTGTTAACAATAAAAACAGAATCAGTACCTTGGCTGATGACGAGCGAATCGAGTCTATCAATCTCGACATCCGAAGAGCTGCTCCTGACACAGAGGTAAAGCTCCTGGTTCGGGCTCAACATGTCGCTATTGCATTCAAAGGTCTCGATGCTGCTGCACTTGCATGCCTCGAAGTAAGAATCAACAGCCGCGGAGCCAACGCCCGAGGTTTTCGTGAGAGAACCAAGTGCAACTGCGTCGGCAGTGAAGTCCACAGAAAAATCGAATTGGATTGATATCTCACGCAAGTCCTCCTTGATGACCATATCACCACTGAGCAACTGGAGACGAAGGCAAAGCTCAAACTTGTTGGTGAAAGAATTCCAAAGGTTGCTGGTTGCGATTTTTGGACGTTCCACATCAAGCGCAATGTCAAGGAGATCGTGTGTCGCGTCTTTGGAGGTCTTGGTATCAGCGTAGGTGACGGAGATGCCAGTGATTGGATTGGTGCAGCCTTTGTCGAACAGCGATATCGTGTGGACGCGGTCTTTACCAATTTCATAATGAAGTACCAGCTCATCGGTGCCAGTAACGCTGAAGTCAGTATCCATGGAGAGGAAGCTCACGTCCCAGTTTGCGAGGAGTTGAGCTGAAGACGTGGTCGCTGCAGCAGCAAGGGCGGCAGCAAAGAGGAAGGACTTGGCGAAGGACATGACTTGACAATGAGAAACAGGTTGTTAGTTAAACCAAAGCACAAAATCGTCGGTTCCGTCGCGAGGCCATTACTTACTGAAGTGGAGGTGTTGGATTGAGTTACTTATGGGGTTGAGACAAAGAAGATTTTATGGCGGCTTTGATTCGGTCCAAGTGAGATTCAAAATGTAATCGCTCGGACGGTTACTTGCACGGTTACTTTTGTGCTACTTTGCACCCCCAATGCAACGCAACCACCAGTTCATGTGCATCACCCTACCTACGTAGTAGACATGAGATTTAGACAAATCCAAGTGCTTACTATGGTAGATAAGAACTGCAGGATCTTACCAATCATCAAGACACAAAAGTTTCCTACCAAGAGCTGAAAGTTGTATTTTGTCTTCTTTGCCTATCTCCTCATCGTTGTCTTCTTCAGATTCTTCTTGCTTAATCCAGCGGTCTCCAACTCTTGGCGCACGCCCAAGCTTGAAATCAGTCAGCTGCATTTTAACAAAGGAACAATTGATCTCTACATCTGGTAAGAAGGAACAATAAACAACTGCACGTGCTCCTGATCTCAGTATTGTTGATGCCTCATCTTCCATTCCATCTGCTGTACCAGCATCACTCTCTAATGGATCGTTTCTATATGAATTGCCATGAGGTATTCGATTGTCCCAGAAAACTGCACAGCCTGCTTTTACAGGAATATGTTGCACTCTGTCAAGTATTTCACGGTCATGAGTTGGATTGATATGTGTGTACTCTCCCAAGCAGGGACGTGGGTGAGCCTGACGATCGTCTTTTTGTCGTGGTTGCCTCCCATTGTTGGTCCATTCGCGAAACTCTCTATGAAATCCAGGTGCTGCCTCAAAGCCTCCCGTGTTTGGATGCAAATTGTCAGTTAGAGAGACAAAGCATTGGATCGGTCTCCATTTGCTTTTGTTGTCAGCATTGTGATATGTTTCTGGGCAGCAGTCAAAATGTGGCGTGAGAGATCTCTGAATAGGCCTGGGTTTGGATAACTTTTTAGTTGGTCTTTGTGTTTGAATCAGATCTTGTTGTTGCTTCTTTTGGTCGGTTACTTCTTTTCCTATTCTTTCTGCTAACTTTGTTGGTATTCTGAATCCTATTCTATCAATGTACTGTTGTAAGTCGAAATAGTTGATTCACAAAGGCATGACGCTTGAGTTGTCATGAAACCATGCACATAGGAGAGAAAAAAACAAGTAAGTCTAAGCATTGATTTAACTCACCATATAACCCCTGTTACAATTGAAAGCCCCAAAGGGATGCCACTTGAATGAATTATCAGTCTCATTTGTATTGTCGGATGGCAACAAATCTTCTAAGCTTTCACCGTCATGGCAATATGCCTCTTTCCACAACTGACAAGTCATCTGAAATAACTTTTCATTCGTTGCTATTTTCATTTTCCATTGTGGGTAAAAGATGTCAAGAACTCCTCCTACATAATTTCGCAGTAATGAGTACAGTCAGATGAGTGCAACACAAACAATGAATTTACACGCTCTAAATGAAACAACGTGACATCCAATGAAATAACCTTTGCACAGTGTTTGCACACGCTCACCCAATCAGGCGTACAGAATACAATCGTTCATTAAACACATCTTACCGGCTCCATTTGTAGAACTGACCTCCACCAGTTTGTGCGCTGTCCCATTTAAATCACCTGCGTCGACGCCATAATCCTCCCATAATGTGTCAATTAATCCACGTCGAGCCTCTACGATTTCATCTACTGATAGAAGAGGAACAACGAGAACTCCGTCACGGAGGTAGGTTTCGATTTGTGTGGATGATAAAAGAGGTTTGTTGTTGGTCGCCATCGTCGGTCAAATGGATTGGAGACCGATGTGATGTTCTTTATGTCTCAATTACCTTGTGCGAGACAATAATTTTATATATAATTATTTATAAAATGTTATGATCATGAAAGGTAAAGATAATCATTCTCTGCAAGCATCAATCAAACTCGACCAGTAGCAAACAAACCTAGAGATAAAAGAGCCGGCAACGACACTCCTCAGCTCTAGGCAACCGGACCAGCGGAAAAGAGGCAAGCGGATTCAAATAAACAGCTAAAATATGGGGGCGTCCCTCTCCATCGAAGCTCTCTTCTGGGTACCCCTTGGCACCGACCTGCTTCTCCTCGCAACAACCTACTCGTGCTGTCGACTCAATGGATTAGAATGGTACTTGAAAACGATTGACCAGCATTCATCCGCCGAAGCGAAGAAAAACAAGGGTGATTATTCCAAAGAAATTGGGAATAAGGATCATCCGATTCATTCTGTTTGGGATTTGGCCATGATTGCATATTCTGCTTATGGGTGAGTGTGCCGACAGCTGAGTGAATTCTTGTTTTTGTGGCTGATGCATTCAAATCATTCACCACTATATCATCAGATGTCTTCTTCCATGGGCAGTATATGTGTGCTACAATGACCCATCACATCGTACCTCTTGTGCATGGGCAATGACAACATTAATGCTGTTCAAGTTGATGTCAGAGGGTGCATGGAAGTGGGAGGATGAAGGGCAGAAGAGCAAGGTTATGTCCATACTGGTGTATTACCTCCCTACTTATGGTGGTTATGCTGTTTACAATACATTCTTCAAGGAAAAGTGATGGTGTTTAGAGCATGGAAATGCTGCTGCTAATGTAGAACAACTAAAAATCACAATTTTTTAACACCATAGTATTGCTCAAAATAAACCCAAAACTTAGTTTTTATTATCATCATGACTAGACTACATGGTAAGACTGCATAACAAGTTGATTCCAAGAGTCAAGATTGTTCGATTTTTGCCATGCCACTCTTTCGATTGAAATGGATGAAAATATTACATATGCAATGCTAAAATCTTTTACTACTGGAAAACATATGAGCTGAGTAATTGATCTCAGTTGATTCTAAGAAGGCATAAGAAATAAACAGTAGCAAACACAAGGGTTATAAAATTATGAACTATCCAAATAGCTTGTTTCTCTAACTCTAATCATGAGCATCAGGTCAAGCTGACGGATATATCTGAGACCTTTTTAAGCCCCGACGATACTATCAATGATGGGCTATGCCAACCACTCTTATCCTGACGCTACTCCAAAACAAGTGACAAGATGTTATACCACAGTCAAAATGTCAGTATCTGAGAAAAGAAGAAGAAGAAGCTATGATGTGTAGACAAATCCAAAAATAAAATCTTGAGGGAAGATCAATTCTGAAACTGAATACCAAGAATAAGTCCAAAAATGATGGTATCCAGCAATACAACAAAACTCATGCAACCATTTTCACCCACCATTTTCTTGACTTTGACAACCTCTATTACCACCCAGTACTCCCAATTAGGAACCGGCAATACCATCAAAGCAGGCCTTTTCAGGATTCAAATGACTAAATTGAATCCAATTCTGGTCATTTGGTGTGTAATGACAAAGAAACACACCAGTGGCTGCATATCGATATGAAGAAGACACGTGTTCGAAGTCGCATATGTAACAAATAAACTTGACAGTGTCAAAGGTGAGGCGGACTGTGTCTCTTCCATCAAGATGAAGGCTTTCTCAAGACCTAGAGCTCGTACCCCAAGATTCACCTATAACTTGTATCAACCGAGCATGACTTGTATCGTAAATTTTATTAAAAATTGGGGGTGCTAATCAAAACCGTGTCCAATCTTTTGTCTTCCAAGAAGGTAAGCGGTGAAGACAAAGTAAGTCTTCAAAATCAACTGGTGCCATAGAATATTGAATCTTGAGTTCTTGGATCAAAAGCTTCACCAGGAAGGACACGTCTCCATAAATTGCACCCACTTGCCACTCCAAAACAAGTGATGAGTATCTCGGGTCAATCAATTGTGCTTGATAGAAAGTGTCATTGATTCTGCCTGAAAACAAGATGAGATTTGTGTCCGTGGGATTGATCTGAAGCCCGATCCACTCCTCAGCAGAATAGAATATAATGACGCCAATAAATAAGCCATAAGTCAATCTTGCCGGAGGCCATGGGTATGGATGATGTTGCGCTAATGTCGTAAGTGCATGCATCCGAATGATATAGACCAAAGACTGAGAATACGAAGATGTCCTGAAAATCGCCGTCCTGCAAAATAATTATTGTTACTCAATGAGAAAAACCTGGCCAGTAACATTATGAATGATACTAAGTTTGAGCCTGGATGTGATAATGACTGATAATATAAAATTTGTTTGATATTCCTATACTAATAATAATCATGTAATGTTGATTCTAGTTGTGCACATGTTTGGTGTAAATTCCCTGATATTTAGACCTACAGGATTACACAATCAATGAGCATTCATTGTCACCTTTATACAAATTGGAAGGATTAGATGCAGATGAGAGGATGGATCATGTTCTTTTGAACCTGTCACTCTCACTCCACGGGAGTGGAATGGTACCTGCCATTCAAAGCATGACCCTCTATCAATTTTCAAAAAGGTTAGATCAATACAGAGCAGTAATGCAATTTACACACACCAAAATTGAACTAATATTGGACCATGTCAATTGAGTCTTATAACTTATTAGACAAATTACATGCAATAATACAAATGGGTGAGGTGGAGACACCCCAACAACAACAATGACCTAACAACAATAATATCAACAACACCTAATTTTTATGCAGTTAATGTATCTTGATTTATACCTCACATAAAGAACTATCTCATTGTAGGTGGTAGCTCAGGTGCCCTTAAGCTCTGTTGGTTTTATCTTTCGTGACCTAAATGTCTTGATGAGACGGCTTCAGATGGACAAATTGAATGTAAAAAGTATAATTTAGAATACAATTGCTATTGAACTTGTGTAAAAATAGAATTATAATAGATGTCCGATGTTCTAAAAAGCTGTAGCCAACGACCACACTGATTGTGTTGGATTGATCAATTGGAGGGCTGGTTCCTTTGATTGATTGAAATGCCAATTGAATCATGTTTTTAACCATGACATTTAAGCTGCCATGAATGATGCATGATTGAGTTAATCTTGATGGGATCCATGATCTTTGGATATGAATATTGAAGTTGGTAATACAATTTTGAAATTATTTCAGCACCAAAATGTAGCTGTAGATCTTTGGCCTGTGTCACTGATCTCTGATCTCCTCCATAAAATAATACCTATGCCACTTCTTGGATTGGTTACCTCTTTGAGAGAAGGCTTCTGATCACATGCACAGGTAGTTATAGCATACTGTGCATTCAGTGCGAGGATTGCGAGCAACCTCCCATGTAATAATCAGCAAACCATAACGGGATTGGTATGATATCCCTTTGGGATCTCGGGTGCAGAATACTCTACAAAACTAAGTGTCGCTCTGGTCTTGTTCGCTCTCTTTCTGTTGGATACTCCTATTACTCAGGTTCTGTGCATCGTTTGAACAAAAAGGGTCTGTTCTTCCTGTGTCTATGTACAGTTTTATGAACTATAAGGTATTCCCGCAACAATGGAAGCTGGAGTATTGGGCAAGACATACCCCGATTGGAGTATTGTGGATTGCTTACTTACATTAGATTGGTATCCTGTTATTGTGTAGAGTTGTGTTAGGTTCTGTTCCAGCCTGGTAGTAGTGCTAGGTAGTGTCCAATCAATTGATATTATGACTCTTTCTCTGTGGATTGAAGGAGTTATGTACTCATAAAGACCTTGCTAGTATCTAGCGTGCAAAAGTGGTACCTCGGAGCTCGATTTCGACTCTCGGCACACGATTTTTTACCACTAGGTTTGTTGGAATAGGGCGATATCGGAAAATAAAAGCTTAATCATACATAAAGAAACCGTAATTTCGCCCAATACCGACGCTTCGGCATCACTTTTTTGGCATCCACCCGCCTGTTTCGCTTTCAACAACCAACGCCATCGCGACGCCTATAGCATAACGCATGCCGATAAATACCACAATGGAACTCTACGACACCAAACGAACCTGCCGGTGAAGCCATGGCACTCGTGTAACCAGAATGTGGTTCTACTTTAAGGGGTCAGACCGTAATCAAATCGGGAGTCTCGAATGACGAATTCGACGGCTGCGGCGTTGCGATTACTCGCGTGGGGTGCTATTCATCCCTGTCATCAACCAAATTTGGCAATTTTCTTCTCCATTATAAACGGAGACCGTGAGACAAGCCACGAAGCTCATGACTGCAGAGAATGGGTGTGTTTCTTGGGATTATTGATCGGGTTGTGCTATGGAATGTATGAAGCAATGATGCCGACAGACTCACAATTTTTTCTTAAACTTTCACTCCATAGAAAAGATAATTGTTTATTCTCGCGGGATGTCTTTCATGGGCTGGAAATTTGATTGCTTCTTTGATCTTTACTCCGTTTCAGAATGTTGGTGCGGCATAATTCGAATTGGAAATTTCCATTCTACGTATACAATTAGATATACACGACAACGACAAAACAAAACAGCAGCAACAAAATTTTACAAGGCATCGGCTTTGTTGGCATCTCGAAAACTAGATGGCATTCACGAAAAACTTTTTGGAAGTGGGTGCACAAAACCGTCCTTCGGGTATACAATGGCTGCATCTGCACCTTTATATATCACTACTTGAAATGTTGAGCGTCGCATCAACATATTGATGCCACCTCTAGCCGTCAGGGATTTTCCAATGTGTTGTTTTGCATGTTGGATATAAAGAAAATTTCAGCATTGGAGGGGTTGCAGTGTTAAGTTTGCTAAAAAGAAAGGTGCATCAACAGTTTACACAGTGAAACTGGCTGGACAATTTAATTGCAATTCTGTAAACTAATTATCGTATTATATCGAGGTTACTTGTTTCGCCGACAAAGTTGTGGTCGCTCGGGAATATGTAATTGTAGCTATCTCTGATGTGTCTTACTCAACACGGGTTTCTCAAAAGAATGACGCGTCATTCGTGGCGACACTAGCAAGAAAAGCCTTTGTCATTTTAATAGAAAATAGAATCGGCAGTCTTTGTTGTTATAAGTCGCTATTGTAGGAAAAGCCAAATTCTCTTCTATGCGCATAATATTATTTTAGTTAAAGTCATAATGATTCTAGCAGAGCGTGTTTAGTTTACAGTTTCTAAGAACACCATGACGATTGCTACAGAATAGTAACGCATTAGTTGGGTTCTGTACTACCATACACAAAAATGAGGCAATTAATACCGCCCACCAACAACAAAATGGCACACAATTTTCAAATTTCTTCAGTTTTGATGTCAAGTCCTATTCACTGCTGTAAAAAATCATGGTATGTGACTAGCACGCACGGGTTTGTAAATTATTTCTCCATCGAATAAAACACCAATAACCTCCTACATCTACTGCATTGTTGGTTTCAAATCTCCATAGAAATACACCCCCCAACGATTTTAATGTTACATTAAATGTGAACCTGTTGTAACCGAGCACGTAAACCAAAAATCCTATTTCTCGTGGTTGCGAGAAGAGCCGGGAATCGACGGTAGTTGCATTTCAAGTTTGATTAAATTATCATGCTGGGATTGTTTTTGTTAGAAAATTGGATTCAGGTAAATATCACCGTGAAACATCTCTCTCACCATTTGCCGGTGCCAAAATTCAATCTCCATCTGTTTTATTTCGTTGGATGCGCAAGATTGTCTCCTCTGGGTTGATCAGTGGCAAACTGTGTTAAGGCTCTAAGAACAGAAGCAAAAAATAGAATAATGTTCTTGCCAAAAACTCGCCTCTCTATTAGAATAAGACTATGTAATAATACTGCTTTTCGGGATGGCTCGGTGCATGCATAAACAAACCCGAAATCAAATTATGATGACAATGGCAAAATGACGAAGGATGCCTGATGTGCTTAAAATCTTGTGTTCCGGATGAACAAATTGCTATACAGTGATAGAAATGAGATGTCAGTGTTATATCACGATGGCCTCAATAAGTAGGAGAACAGTATTACGACATGGGAACGATGGAATTCGATTCGTCGAGAGATGACGACAAGAAACACAACACATACTCCGTTCTCCGTTAGTAAATTAACGAGAAATCTTGACTCCCAGTGAAGGCAGAACAGAAATAATGTAAGCCAATGATTCTAGATAGGAAGGGCCGCCTTGGTTGATGCTCCGGGGATGAGTTAATGGTGTCAACTGTAGCGACGGGGGAAGAGGATGATGTGTGATGAGTGTTACGAGAGGCGACGAGTTGGAAACGAAAAAGATATAATATATTTTTAATTATAAAGGTTTATCTGTCTAAGATAATTGACTATTGTCATAAGGTACCTTTAACAATTTTAATTTAGTTAGAGGAGAAGCGCTTGGAGAATTGGATGGCAAAACTCGTACCTCGGGCGAGGTACCACTTTTTGCGCGCTACTAGCATGAACGACGAGAACTCATAACAAAAATTCAACGCCCGGTCTAATCATCGTACATTAAACACAAAACAACAGCAAACAAAAACCATGGTGAAATACATTGAATCAGAAGGAGAATGGGCTGCACTGATGGAGCAATCCAAGGAGAAGTTGGTGGTCGTAGACTTTACTGCGTCTTGGTAAGTCGGTTTGTGCTTGACATGTTGTGTCGTGAGAACAGTTCGCCGTTGTTGCCTCGATTTTGTGTTTTGTGTGCCCGTTCAACGCAATTCGCTTGGTTGTGGCGAATAAAGAGGCACCGAAAAGAAGAACGTCGTGTGTGGGACTGCGATTTGCAAGTTTTCGTCAGCCTAGAGACTCGGGTGCTGTTGAGATAATGAGTCGTGTAAATGTGGCAATTTTGTAACGAAAGGCTGAAACATTTGAAGAAAAGAATATGCTATGATGGGTTCAATCAATCCGCTCTGATTCATTCAGATAATTTTGATAGATTGGGTTAGAATCAAATCACTGGGGCCACAACTGAGTCTTTTGGTTTCTATCTGGATGACCCTGAAGATTTGTTTTTTTCACTTTCTAACTCACCTATCTATAACTTTGAAAATCATCCAACTCTGAAATCAAAACAACTCCAACAGGTGTGGACCCTGTCAAATGATCGCCCCAAAATTTGAGGCAATGTCAAAGGAATACACAAACGCAGTCTTTGTCAAGGTAGATGTTGATGCTATGGACAAAATTGCACAAATGTGCGGTATCCGTGCCATGCCCACCTTTCAGTTTTACAAAAATGGGGAGAAGGTGGATGAAATGTGTGGAGCGAATGAGGCGGGTATTAAGGCAAAGATTGCGGCTTTGGTCTAAATTATTTTAGTGGTTTGGAGGGTGGGGAGAAAGATGTTTTTGTGAGATATGTGTCTTGGAGGCGATGAAATGTTACATTGAGTTTTACTAGTGGTCGTTTCCTTTGCATAAATGTCTAGTTGAAATCATTTCAGCCGGTAAAAATAATAAGTATCAGACATGTCTGAACAGGGGCCACTACTCGAGTCTTTTGTTTTGTAAGCAACGTGAGAGGCACAGCCTGATTTCACTCTTGGGATATCGTCTCATGCCAAATTATTTGACTTTCACCTAATTTTTTTAAATTCTTCCAAGAGGTTTATTTAAAAGCCACCGGCCTTTTTTAAGCTCATTAACACCATTCTCGTGCCAAACTTCCACCGCTCTTGGGTCGACTTAAGTAACATTGGTGAAAGATATTGTGGATTCAACAGAAGATGGATTAGCTAAGACTCTTTCTCAAGGTCAGTTTTGATTAAAATTTTAATTGAGGTTTACTTAATTAAAAGTGGCTACTGGGGTACATGGTGTGACTGCGAAGTTAAGCGAACGATTCACCTGCACATCCACATGAAAGCAGTTACCACGACAATGATACACATGATAGCATTTCATTGAAACCGTTCCAGCACGAATGACAACAGTTCCCAATTGCTGCGATCGACAATGCAATCATCCTCTCATAAATACTTCGATTCTTTCGTTGCAATGCCGACTATTCTAGACCTCTCACCCGAAATCATCAGCAAGATCCAATCCTACGCATTGGAAGAGTCGGACGCCGTCGCAAACAAAAATGACAACCGTGGTCTAACCGGAAGTTTGCTTAGCCTAACCTTAGTCAACAAAGAGTGGAAAAAAATCGTTAACGACGAAGCATCCATCGAAGCCTGGACAGTCGCATGTCGATCTCGTTTCCCACACTCTTCGGCACGTACGCTCGCGGATTACAAGTCATTGCTCTCAATTCAGGCACAGTCGGCAGCTCGCGTCATTCAGCGATTCTTTTGCAAGTCACTCTGCGACAAACAGAGTTGGTGGAGGAGACCTTTTGACACTTCTTCCACGAGCCCGTTCACGATCAAACCGTGCTGTGTTTGTGGTGTTCGATACGATCTACGCTTCTTGAATACATGTTGGAAATCGGATTGCCGCTCCAAACTCACGATTTGTGAAGGTTGCGAAGAGAAACGTCCCGAAAGGAGGATGGGATGGGTCGGGAGAAATGCTAAAATCCCTGCGTGTTTTAGTTGCAAGGAGGAGGGAAGTATTTTTGGTAGGAAGGAAAGAGGTAAATTGATGTTTCGAGTTCTTGCGTCAACGTCTAGGTGAAGAGAGTTGCCAATGAATGCCGTTGTATGATATTTGTTGCTGGAGCTGTGTTTACAGGATCAGAAAAATGATATCCGTTTCGCTTTCTGACTTGAACTTTCACTTCAGATTTATTTATGTGATGAAACAATAATAACGTTATAGCAATTCCAATTTCAACCTTAATCGATCCTTTATCGCAATTGATATTCTTCATTGCGACTACAGAGAGTCTAGTGTGCTACCGTATGTCTTCCGCTCAACGAACAAAGATTGTCTCCATGCTTTCAACGCTAAGGTACATATGAAATTTTGCCTGTTGATGTTCGAAGAACTGATTGTTCAACTCTGCTTAACCGAAAGCAAGTTGTTATGTGCAACACAAAACTCAAACAGGAAATGCTCTACATCGCAGTCGATTTTGGATCATAACCCTCTAATTGCCCAACAAGCTCATATTTGTTCTTTATCGTCCAGTACCACATCTAAATCGATATTTTTTTCAATTAGAAGTACAAATATCAACGTGATATCATCACAGAGCCATTCAAACTTACCTCTAAATTGGCCCTCTCGGCAACATTCAACTCTACTCTCAACTCCTCCTCACTCTCTTCCTCCAATCGATTTTTGGCCAAAAATCTCGTAGCATCCCTCCCAGCCATTATACGATACTCACCATCTTTTCCGTAAAAGTTCCTACCTCTCCATACATTAAAAACGTCTCCCTTCACAGCTAATAATATTGGACCTGTCTCATCATCTCCATTGAATTGCTTCAGTTCATTTTCAGTCCAAAATTCTTTGGGTTCAATTCTGGCAAGCTTTTCTCTTTCGGCTTGGTAGGCTTTTTCTTTGGCCTCCCATTCAGAATATTGGGCTTGTTTAGCTCTAGAGTCGGAGGTGCTAAACCACCATGCTCCTATGGCTGCGGCTGCGATTATTGGTATTGATGGGTCGGCATCAATGGCTTTAAGATTCGTTTTGGGCCGGGATGATTTTGGGTGTAGGTTGACTGTTTCGTGTGGAAGGGTGAATGATGTAGCTTGTGGCAATAGTAGTAGATGTGTGAAAATATTTCGCTTCATTGTTTTACCACAATGCTCCGGTCCATTTTGGTCCATTCGTCCATTCTTCTGCGCCTGGTTGTTCATTTCATCGAGTTTCAAGTTTCATCCGTTTTATGTTTGATGTGATTGCTTTATGTCATGAAGATACATGACTTATCAAGATTTTTTAATTTTGTTGGTTTCCTTTTCTATTTCATTGTCATTCCCCAATGGTAAACAGTACCATACTTATGCGAAAACAGAGAGATGTGGTCTCTCTGATGACCCAGACAAAAAATACAAGTAAGACAAAGTCCTCATAATAAAGAACATAAGTTAAGTGTCTTGTATTATGAAATCCTTGTCAAAGTCAAAGACACAAATACTAACACAAAAAAGATGGGAGACGGTTGACCCAGGGAAGGTGAGGGAAATCAGAGATGGAAGATAAAATTTTTCATTTGACTTAATTCTATCCTTATTATGGATTATATTGATTAGAATATTTGTATTATTAACAAAATAAAAAAGTCTATTAAATGAGAGTAAACCTAAATTTCGACAACCTTGAATCGGTATTTAGAGGATACTTTGAACGAAATCCTATCTCAAGTCTAAGTCTCACAGATCATTGACATAAAAATATTGATGAGTACTAGTTTTAAATTTAACATGATGTTATATTAATCACACCTGTGGAATGAAACAGAGCTTTGTTGTGGGGTGTTTCAGGTGACAGCAAAAACACTTTCATTGTCACCACTACAAATCCCAAAGAGAGGCTTATTATTTGTTGCCGTTGCATTTCTAATACAAATCATTACAGTCAAAATAAAGCATATTTATTCTCTCCCGCACAAATAGCTAACTTATGAATTTTTATAACTTTCCTGTCAGTTTTGTTTAAATTGCAAAATGAAATGATCTCCTGAACCCGATGTTGCTGGGTGTTAATTATCACTTTATTGCTCTATATCCGCAGTTTCAAAAAGCCGCCCTTTCTTCCTCCCATGGTGCATGGAGCCATTTTTTGTTTTATGTGACCTTTGCATGTTTTGATTTTGGAAAAAATACAACCCAATGGGATTTCAAAAATAATGTTGATTCCTAAAGTGTTAGATTTGATCGTGCCCTAGTCGTTGTATTGCCATTTTCGTGCCTTCTTCGAACATAGAATCACTTTATATTGCCCAAAAAGGTTTGGGAATCACGTTTTAGAAAGATGGAATGTCCCTGTGTTATAAGCTCTATTTGCATTGAACCGACCTTGTGGTCACTTTAATCCCGTGTAACAAAGTAACCGTCTGCGGACCTCGATGACACCTTGTTGACTCGTGAACAGGCGTGTCTGTGCAACTGGATGCAACGGAAACTATGGAATCGTCCCCAGTCAATAATTTTCTGTGTTGTATGTGCTGAAATCAAAGCAGGGAAAGGTACGTGGTGTGTGCAAGTGTGGCTCTTCTTTTTATAACGGGCAACGGCAACAATTGAATTTGAATGGGAAGTAGATTATTTCCGAAGGTATTTTTCACTTCGATGCTGTCTGTTTGATCGAAAGATGGTTGGAGTATTTATGGGTTTTGGGTGTCCACTATTAAGATGGTTTACTTTTTCAATCTCGAAATGGCGTGAAGAGCATATATTACGAGTTACTTAGACTAGTAGAAAAGTACTATTTCTTACGTTGAAATCAATCTCCAGAATCACCTCAACCTGGTGATTTCCGCTGGAAATTGTCGAAGTGTATCACCAACAACACGCAACTAGAGAAGATTAAGACAGGCACTAACACTTTAAAACCACCCAAAGAACAAATGTCTAGCTTTAATTAGCGATAGAACTGCGGTGGACTACACACCGGACACTGACGGCCTAAAGGTGCAAATTTGGAGGGATTACAGTGTAAATTAACTCCCAAGGCGCAGGACAAGGATTCCAAAGGAGACCAAGGGCTGGAATATTCGGGGGATACCCCAAATGACTAGCGGAACAAGCAACAGCAAGGGGAGCCTGGCAAGTGGGACGGGCGCCAACAACAGGCAAGGAGGCTCAACTAACAAAGGCGGTGGGAATTGAGTGAGAGCTGAGGAAATGGAATTAACTCCGTCAAGGCTTAGAAAGATTCTAAAACAGAGGGAGAGAAATGCAAGGAGGAGATGGAAGAGGAGGAATCGTGCCAAGGCGGTAGAAGTGGTAGAACCAAGGAATGGGAAAAATGAGGAGAGCGATGTTCACTATGAAGCTAAATGTGAATCAATTCCACCAACGGGATTTGATGGACAGTTAACCAGGACCCCTAATAACCTACCAACGGCAGAGGGGATACAGGAGGAAGCAGTGAGTGCATAGGCACCCACCGTCAGAGCAAGTATACCGATCAAATTGAAGGGGGGAGCTCAATTGGAGCAGAACACTGTCCCACTCTCATCGCTAAGAGGGGACAGCAGAAATACACAGGCATGGAGGCAGCCTAACAGAGGACAAACCTCCCAACTCCAACAATAGACCAGTCCACATAATAGTCTGCGGCGGTATTAACACCAGAGGAACAAAATAGAATGATGGAAGGAACCATGAAAGGTAAAAGAGGATGGACATCAGTGAACAAGAAATGCTAGAGCAGATACATTTTGCACATCAGTTAACTTCTCCTCCTCTCTCCCAGGTCAGACCTCACCAAAATGCTTACCGAGAGGTTTCCCATAGTCGAGGTGAGGTGATGAGGCATGACACGGGCAAACTTAGGGTAATAACTCCAATAGCTGCTGCACTAGCCCTCCACGAGGCAAGGGAATAAGCAGCAATAATTCATGCCTACAGGAGATTAAGCAGATACAAGAGAAGGAGAATACAAGACACTTCAAGCAATGATGATATTCTGGCACTACAAGGGGATGAAGGCACAACGGCAGTGAATAACGGCCGAGGGAATGATGCTAGAGAGATGGAGGATGGAGCAAGCTTACCAGCTATGTAGTGCAGAAGGGATGAGTGAACAGGCAAAGAAAATTGTGAAAATTGTGAAAAGTGCTCTGTCTGACCTGGGGAATTTCTCTCACTTGCAATTGAATGCACTTCCAGGGGATGAACGCTGAAACCTAGTGCTAATTTTGGTAACTCATCAAGTTTCTACACCACATTGAGACAGCATGGGGAAACACCTTGACCTCTCCTTTGCAGGAGATTGTTAATGCAATCACGCGAGAACACAAAGCCCACCCTTACTACAACAAGCTTCAATCATCACCTTCAGTGTCGCTAAATCTAATGTACACCCCTCCTTTCAAACTCAAGCACTAATAGGCAACACGAGGGTTCAAAATCTGCTAAGCAAGACGCCATCAGTTGAAGTAATATTCAAAGTAATAGAAATGGTTCTCAAGAGATACTTCCCCAATGAAATCCAACTCATAATGATCCAGATGCGAAATGCAAATATGTTGTCAAAGGAGCATTTGAACTTGGTCAACAACAAAGGGGAGCTAGCGCTCACAAAGTCAGGACTACTAGGACTGGTACAATATTCTCCTGAAATATTTGACTTAGGACAAATCCAAGAGCAAGTAGAGGAAGAAAAAATGCAAACATTGAAGAAATATCGATGGGATCTCTAACGCTACCCCCAGACCAAGGGGTTACGTCTCAACCAAGACAATTGGATCAAGACGTGGAGTATGAGCCCAATCTGCAAAAGAATCCGAACTCAGTGATACCATCTACACAGACCTTCATCCTTTGGAGCCAAAGAACACAATCTTACAAAGGTCTCTGCGGAAGAACTGCAAGGTGATGATATCAAGGCAAGTTTATTCGACCACAGCTTGCTTGCATCATTTGAAGTATTCGACTATTTTCATGAAGATGTCTTCCTGTGAGATATGCCTTCAGCTGAGGAAGTCCAATAGTACTCTATTGAATCTGTAGACTTTGGGTACTCTGGAATCCTCGGGCAGAGAGAAGCAAGGGAGATACTTTGGTCACAAGTCATAACACCATGGATAGAGAAGTACTACCCAAAGGCAGCTGAAGTGATAGAAGCCATATTAAAGGATAAAACACTCGATGAGTTAACCTCAACCCAACGTTTCCAAGCGCCGGCTCAACTAAGACAGGAGGAAGAAGCGATGAGTCTAGCAGTATGTGTCCCTTGTAAGGAAGAGCAAACTGAAGAGAAGGCAAATGACCCAGTATTCTTGCTGCCAAGGCTGGATATGGTGATGCAAATTGAACTCTTTGACTCAACTGACCCCCAAGTGTTCATAGAGCAACTAGAATCATACTTTCAAGAGCATCAGCCAGAGCATACAGGAGCAGTGCTTGATAAGTGGATTCTGAACGAAGACCTGAGCAAGTCTAAGGTGCAGGAGTGCAAAGAACAAACACCCCGAATGCGAATTAAGGCAAACCTCAGCTTAGCTGACTTTTTACTATAGAAAAAGAGGCAAGTCAACTTAGAAGGCTCTTCAAGGAAATAGTAGATTCAGCTGGGGTCAATGAAAAGATGTTGATGTACTGCCCATCATGCTATAAATTAGTAGCATGACTACCCTGTGTGACTCCGGAAGAATCAATTGAGGATATGAGAGCTTTCATGGAATCTCTTAGACACTCAATGGCTAAGGAAGGAACCTACGAGATCGACTGGGACGTGAATAACTCATTTACAGATACTGTCAGGGTGATCAAGATACAGGCTGCACCTGAAGCTGTTCAACACTTGAAGAGGATACTAGAAAATAACAGTCCGCTCGAGTTTGCAGGCAAATATATCCATCCAATCCTACCTGAGCAAGAAAACTCTTCATACTTTACAGATGTCAAGCAGAGTCATGAGAAAGTGGTCAACAGGAGGCACTTTCTACTAATCAAAAATCTCCCACATTGGTTCAAGCCAAGAATAGCGAAGGTAAGTGAAGCAATGTACAAAGGAAGAATCCCAAAAACCCAGGAGAGATGGAAAGTAGCGAATCTTCTGGAGAACCTAAACTCTGAGACTTCAAGTGTTGAGGGGCAGAGAATAGATATTTGATCAAGTGTTGCCAGGAAACACAAGGACATCTCTCGTATTGGTCTACGATGAAGCTAAACACAGTGAAGCAATTAAAGCGAAAGAGAGAGTATTCAAGATAGTGGCAATAGCAATCGGCCCAGAAGTGGCAAAGGGTCTAGTCATCAAAGAATTTCCATCAAAAGAGCCCACAAGAGCCAAGTCTTAGAAGTGGAGGACACTCAGAGCAGATCAACCAACAGGCAGGAGAAACACTGGGTGATGATAATGAGTCGATGCCAGAGGATGAACCTCCACCTCAAATCTAGTACAAAGGACCACCTGAGCCCTTAGTTCTGATGAAAAAAGTAGTTGATAGGCTCGAAGAGGTTACTGGGAAGTTTTAGAACATTTAAGTGATTAGCAGATGGACTCAAAAATCGATCAATTTAGTGTCTCCTTGACGGAAGTCAGCACCGATGTCAGTGACCTGCGCAGCTCCTCAAACATCATCAAGAAGTAGCCAATTAACTTAGATCAATTCAAGGGAGAATTGAGAGAGGTGGTACAAGAAATGTTTAACAAGGCTAGCTGCAAGAACAAATTAGATAGCAGACGGTAGCATTGAAACAAACAGTGATAGAAACCTATCTCCCAAAAATACTACAAGAAATGAAATCCAAGGAACAAGTCTCTGACCGAGCGTAGATAGTAGACCATGGAGAGAATTTTGCTGAGAAATCTGCAACACAAGTTGCAGCCGCTGTTGCTAACGAAGTACATGTACCAACTGTCAATATCGGAGAGCTCAACCAAGGAGTTTAGGAGTTTCGAGGGTTGATCAATCAGCTAAAAGAAAGATTGGAATCCAGCCCTCAACAATATGAGGAACAACAAACCCAACTCCAAACAATTCACAAAGAACAGGTTAGAAATCGTAGATCTACACCAAGAACACCGCCAGAAGAGCATTACTTTATGTATCCTATCTGACGGGGATTGCAGATCAAAGTAGCAACAGAGCTGACATGATGCTGGAAACTGCAATGAGGCACCTGGAGGAGAGCCAAGATTGTGAGGCTGCAAGGGAAGATGCAGACAAAGGAAGTGATGACCATACAATTGATCCTAATATGCCGGTAGCAATCAGGGAGCTTGTAACGAACGCAGAGGAGCCTCAAGCAAACGACGATGAAAAAATGTCTCCTTCGGAACTTGAACAGTACAATGCAGTGGAACGGAACGGCAGAAGGGTTGGAGGGGAGTTGCTGTTTGATGCTGAGGTCTCTCAGCCTGAGATGTCAATCTTAACATTCGAAGTTGCCGTAGCTTAAGGTCAGACTGCGGCGAGGCATGATGAACGACGAACCTGAGACTGGAAGAGAGACTCGGACAGATGAAGTAGAATCCTCGGTAGAGGACACTGTAACCCAATCCCCGGTCACAGAAAGGAGGATAACCAGATCAGCAGAGGCAGTGGCGGCCTCACGTATCATTCAGGAACTCCTAGATTTTCCACCAATGACTCTGGAATTTGATCATGAATTTCATCCAAACATCCCAAGAGATGGGAAACCAGCCAATAGGGAAATTGTGATGAATGAAAAACCGGCATCGAGTTTTAAGTCCCCAGAGAGGAAGCTAACGGAGTACTTCAAAACGTTGTAGTGCAGCAGAAGAGGAGTGGAAGTGGAGTGCATGTGAAGATATTTTATTATGTGTGCGGCGAATGGAAAGGATAGAAACAGCGTAAGAAATGACCAATGCTCAAGAACACAACAAAGAGCAGTCGGCTGAAAATAGGCAGTGGGTGATCAGCTTAACCTAATTTGAAATGAGACTGAAAATAAACATGTTACAACACGTTAATGTGTGTGCCAGTCTACCCTGACTAAGGCCTCCCTGACTAAATGTTTTGAGTCATAAGAAGGCTGGATAACAAAACTTCCTTCAATAGAAGCTTCTGGAGATCAGCTGGAAGAGAAAGCACACGGCTGTTTACCGATAGCTCTACAAAATTCACATGGTGTAAGGCTTACCCACTCGCTGGATGTTCTACCAGAGGTGGTAGCAATAGATGAGTTGGACATAGATATTTTGGCAATACCAGAATCAAAAATTAACCAGCAAGGTATGACTACTGAGGTCTTACGGCGTCAATTAAATGCTCACCTTGAATCAGCCAGAGTGTTGGGAGCATCAGCCCCGAGAGTAAATGATGAAACAAGACCAGACTACCAACCAGGGGGTGTGCTAATGGCACTACTGGGCAAGACAATTGAATGGAAAGTCCAGCAATACAATGATCTAATGGGGTGATTTGTTTGGGTCAAACTGAGGGGCAATAGGGATGAGTGAGTACTATTTGTGGCGGTGTTTGGCGGTGTACAGAGTTTGCCAGAAAAAGGGGTCAATAGTAGGACCATGAACAGCCTTTACCCAGCAGATTGATGCAATGCTGACGGAGAAGTTGGCGGTAGCTGAAAGGTGTGCAACCGAGAACAGGCAACTTCCATAATCAATATGCATTAAGCTCTTGGCAGTAGAAATTGCTCTGTGCATGCTGAAAGAGCTCCGAGATCCTAAAAAAGCTACTTCTGATTATGTTTCATCGTGCGACGGCAAATTTAGTTGGGGAAACACTACAGACGAGGATCATGTAGCTTGTCTTGGCAAAATGGCTACCAATGATATGGCTGAAAGCCCATTCGCCTCTCTTACTCAGCAAATGCAGTCATTTGGGAGAGTTTTGGGCATTCATGCTTCTGGTGTTGGGCATGCAAGAGTGAATCAAGATTTTGATCGAGAATCCGATGCATATCACAAGCTTCCACACAAGCAGCAACAATCTTTACTTTCATTTGCATTAAGTGTAGCTCCCCGTGTTCGGAAAGCAGAGCAAACACAATTGAACTTGCAACGGAAACATAAGCAAGACAAGATTAATGCAATGAAAAAGAAGCAATTGCTTGGAGCTCAGACAAAGTATGTTGATGCTTTGACATACATCGAAATGTATCATTCTCCAGCAGGGTGGCGCACGAAGAGGGATGCACAACGTAAATATAAAACAAAGTTAGGCAGCAGATCAGCTAAGATGAAAGGTGCAAGAACACAAATTAATATTTATGTGAAAGGATTCGGCTGGGAGGATCTTCATAAGCCATGGTCAAAGGATGGTCGAGAGTTTGAACCAGATGAATTATTTGCATATCTCGTTGATACTTTAATTCCCGAAGCAAAGAAACGTGGAATCCCTAAGGAACCAATTATGACTTTACCCTGCCGCAAATCATTACCGCAACTGGGTAGCAAAACTGCTGATGTTGTGAGGTTGGAGCAAAACAAACTAGCCAGGAAGGCGGATGCTATCAGTTCAGCGTTGAGAATGCGGGAGAGTAGAGAGAAGGACGGCGAAATTGATAGATACAAAAAGATGCAACCATTCACTTGTCCAGTTGTAGATGAAACCTTAGTTGACACAACAATCGAAGTTCTCTATGCATATAAAGAGCCAGATGGCAGTGTTACTAACCAGTGGTGTCCAGGTCTTGTTGTGGCTGTTAAAACACGGAATAGAGTTCATATTGAGTGGAATAAAGATACTCTTAGAAAAGGCGATGCGGCTGTTACAGAGGAAACTTTGATGAAAAGTAAGTGGAACAAGCATGTATTGGGTGGTTGGAG
>JALLAY010000508.1:0-14735 GCA_036939635.1 Cyclotella baltica | reverse complement strand
ATATAATGTCTTTTGAGAGGCATTAATGGCATTTCTCCATTCAGGTGGACAGAGGATGAGGTGAAAATCTGATGGAGATTGAATTGGATGTCTTATACTCATTCATTTCATTGCCAATAGAGACGGGGATGATGCAAGAAATGATCCTTAGGGAGGTAGGAGCAATGAATGTTTTGGCAGAGGCGATGACGATATAGTTCAGATGAAACCGGAGAGGAGTTAGATTGCATTTGATCTCTTTTGGTCAGAGACCCTCGTTGGAGTCATAGTCACTTCGTTGCATGGAGGAGATCGACAGTTCCTCTGGACTCTGGAGCAATGAATGGATTTGGTAGAAGCGATGATGGGTTAGTTGAAGTGAAACCGGAGAGGAGGTAGTTGTAAAGGAGGTGTTGAATGAGTTCTACTTTCGCGTCGAGGCTTTATTTATCAGCTGTCAGAGATCATGACAGTGTGGAGCTGTCGATTATGGTTCGAGTTAGTTGTGGTAGATTCCTTTGTGAAATTATTTCTTGTAAACTGGAGTTAGTCTAGTCTACATGATGATGAGGTTCTTTCTGGACGTGATAAGGATGAGAGTGGTGATGGAACCAGGTTACGTCTTTAATGAACGATGAGAGTTTAGGGGAAATCAATTGTTCGATTTCCAATTCGCATTGTTTGATCCAGCTGAAGCGCATTAGATTTAGTTTATTGTCATGTAAAAGTAACAATTTCACCCTTGTCAAGGTCTAGTTGAAACTATTTTTTTCAAATATTGAAGAGTCTGTATCTCAAGCAATATTTTACTGATCACAAAGCAAATCTGGGGTGTCTTGTAACACACCTCTAGACGTTGATATCAATGGTGCCATGTCTAGAAATTCTGTCGGTGGTGGTGATGCCCTGCCGTGAGAGACAGTCCTTCATTAGTTTGAAATTGGTATGAGTAGATGACGATGATAAGATTATTAGTAAAATAGATTAGTTAGATTTGTCGCATTGAATTAGCTGTAGACTATACAATGAGCAAGCAGATTGGATGGCTTTGTCGCATTGAATTAATCATGTCAGACGTAAACTTGACCAATTGAATCGAAATTTAAAGGCAGTTTGATTCCGTAGCATATCTAGCATACAAATAATTAGACATTTTTGTTGCCTTGGCTCAGCCACACTCTCGATACAAAATTTTGCGCTTCATACATTTTCTGCATTTTTGGGACATATACACTGGTGTATACACTCATATCCATTGAACTGGCTTCTCATGTGCAACTTACACATGTTTTGGATACCCTTGAACAGATGCACATTAAAATATATTAGGACTACATGGAACATGATAGAACGATTGATCGGTGAATGCTGAAATTCTTCTTACAGAGTTGCGTCGTTCGGTGTATATTCATTGATGTAGATACATTTAAAAACTATTTAACTCATAATAACCATATTTAATTAGGAAATGGCAAATAATCAAGAAATAAAATGGTATCAAGGGATCTCTGTTAAACAATTTTCTCGAATTTCTATGAATGTCCATAATGAAAACTTCAAAAAGAATTGTAAAAAAACAATAACGATTAATCTCGCCAACCCCTAAATACAAATAACCCCATCACTTTCGCTATCCAGCACCATGATGGCCGATGATTCCCTTTTACATGATTGGTCGCTCTCACAAACCCGCAAAATATGTCCATTGTCATGTCATCCTTTGTTTTTGGGTATATAGACTGGTGTATATATCCAGGGGGTGTGCTTCATGTTTTGAAGGATATATACAACAATTGTTTTTTGTGTTTAGTCTGATAAAGCAAGAAAAATCCATAGAACGGAATCAAAAATAGATTTTGTATTTGGAGTTGATTTTAGAGGGATCTGGATCATCTAGGGTTTTAAAATTTCCAAGTCTAAACTTAATAGAGTGAAATTTAGGTCAAATTTAGGTCATTTTAAGCTTCACCCACCTAAGTTTAGGTGGGTCATAGTATGTCTCGGAAGTGATAATAAGAACATATGAATTAATAAAGAGCCACCTGAAGTCATCAAGAAGCATATAACGCTTCACACATCACTTGACACCCATCACTTCTCTCGCTGCCACCAATAACCAACCAAATGTCATCAAAAAAGCCAAGAAGGAACTATTTCAGCAGTGCCGGACTCAACAGAACTAGTGACCGGCTGTTAATTGCTGTACATGTTTTTGCATTATTGGTCGTTAATTGGAATCAATTGACACACAGTTTATTGTTGTATTGTAGTGTTTTTTGCCACACATCACACATCCAATCTTACAAAGAACTGTAGCAAATGAACCCGATTGTTGTTCCATCAATTTGTGTTACTGTTGTTTTGTTGTTGATATTTTTGTTTTCTTTCGATGGCGACCATAGATTATGTGAATTGGTCGGGGAATATGTCTAATAAGGTCAAAAAGACACAAAATACATAATCAAAAATCTTCTTATAATGGTAGTGCTCTGTCGATTTGCAATAGATTCAAGCTTCCTAGTTTAAATTTTAATGTTTCTATTGAACAGTTGGGTGCACTGATTCATTCTTCAAAAGATTTTAATGCACGGATCACCATTGATCTATCTAAGCGATGACAATAGCATCATCATTTCATTTGCTCTTCCTTTTCTCATCGCGCGGCACGTTATGGATGCAAAGTTGCACTTGGCAAGCATTTTGATAAACCACTGCTTTGAGGTATTATATTTGTAGCAGTGATATGAATGGCTCACTATTTGATTTGTAGTGGCTGGAAGTGGCACTTGTTTTTGTGAAAGAAGGATTTTACATTGTGTGAAGAAATTATTAGTTACATTGAATAATTCCATTGCTCACTGTCATCCTCAATTCTACTGCCCAAAAAATTGATAACCAAAGTTTTGCCTAAGTTAATGAGGTTTACCGAAGTTCATGAACACAAGTTTATACATACCTTCAAAAAGCATAAGTTTGAAAACCCTATCCCTCTAGAGATATTTTAGACAGAGGGTGAGGTAGATAGGAGATGGGAAATCAAGGGAAATGCGGATTTTATTCTAGTCGTAAAAAGATCGAATCTTCGCTATCGAAGAAGCTATGAATGTCGGTCGTAATAAATCCTCACACAAAACGTGCTTTTAGATGACCATGAGTAACCGTGTTTTTAGCTCAAGTTGAATTTGACACGAAGTGTCGTTCTTTGTCAAATTTTTGTTCTTCTTTGCTCTTCCTTTTTCGCTTCCTGATCGTCAAATAGCTCTATTCACGAGTCATTCCCTCATTCTTGACTCTAATATATGAAGAAGACTACCTAATATCACTTCAATGGCCGTAATTACCTTCAAGTTACTATCAAACTTCAAGGCTCTCCGCATTCCGCATGACCCGCATCACCAGCCATCATATCGATGGCATCGGCATCCCATCTTTTAAGTATCTCATTATCATAGCACTCATTATATTAATGAATCGTTCGTCCTCGTCTTTCTAATACTGCCGAACATTCAAGCAAGATGATGCAGTCTAGAGCCAAGACCTCCTCCGCTCTAATTGACCAACAGGACGACCTCATCCTTGACTTCCCTTCCAGAACAAGAGGAGGCACCGATGAATCCTTCACGTCAATGACAACAAAAAGTTCTTCCTTGGAGGTGCTAGTAAAACAAAAACATTCGCCGAAGAAATCAGTCCGCTTCTCTGATGACAACACTTTGATGTATGTGCCCTACCCAAGCCGAGGAGAGAACCAAGCTAAATGGCACACGGATCAGAATATGCGTCAATTTAAAGAAGTGCTCTACCGTGATGCCACAAGGCAATCGATTGTCTACCTGACTGCTAAGGAACTTCAACCTGCAGCAAAACTGCCAAAAGACGAGCTAGACAAGTGCATCGGGCTGGTTCATCTCATGTCGCCCGAAAGTGTCCGCGAAAAGTATCTAGAATATAGGATGAACCGGATGGATCATACCTTTACCATTTTGCGGGAGCAAGAGCGTCAGCGACGTTGTGGTTATGTTTGCGCTGCAAGACTGGCTGCTCTTTCGAGTTATGATTCCATGAAGGACCAAGAGAAAGCTTTGAAGGTTGCTTATCTGTCTGTGGATGCTTCAATGCGTCGACGATTTAGTTGCTGAGCTCCCAGAACAGTCAGAATATTAGCGCTACATGAGGAGAGAGATGTGTACAGAATGTTTGTGTGTCGATTTGAAGAGCTTCCAGTTTCCAACTAGTGATGACACTGAATATATGAACTGTGTCTCTATTCCATGATATTATATAGGTTTGCTTGGGTTACTGTTGTTTGTGGAACAGACAAAGATAGTACGATTTGTAATGTAGAATGAACTTATCGCATTCTTTGAATTAATGCTGCTACACAATTGTACTTGTTGATATTCCGCATTCAACCGGTGAGCTAATTTTTTGGGCACCCTAATGCAATAAGTTTCAAACTGGCCAACTCGTGGGTCCTTTATTCTTCATTTGCTGTGCTACACACCTCCTTTCTTTCCTGGCTGAACTTCTACATCTTGCAGGTTGTGATGAGACTTCCGTCAAATGACAATAAGAATTGAAATCATAAAGTGTCACATTATAGATTAAGATTAAAGATTAGACTATAATAAGATCATCATTTCTCTCATACTTGGTAGTGCTGATTCTTTGAACCATCTATTTCAGGGATTACTTTGGTCTCATTCAATCTTTTCAGAATTGAAATCATCAAGTATCAGGCAGTGAAATAAGATAAACATTTCTTTCATACATTGTAGTGCTAATCCTTTGCATCATACATTTCAGGAATTACATTGGTCTCACTGAGACATCATTCAGTGCATATTTCATTCATGAGTTCATCTCCGATGATCTTCTCTTTCTAAATTTAAAGTTGAAAAAACATCAGGTCTTTCTGGGAAATTGAGTTTTAATCAGTGTAGATGAAAACAAATCTGGCCTGTCACAACGTCGTGGCCCTGCGCTTCTGCTTCCACTAATGGACTTCTGGTGTGTTGTTCTGGCTGGCATCCTGAAGTCAAGTGTTTCATTTTTTTGGTTTAGTTGTTGCCGAGATATTAGCTCCTCCACTGAGCAAATGAAAACAAGTGATATCCACTTCGGGTCTCATTCTCGCTGATCTATGTGTACAGTAACATCATCTCAGGGGTGACAGAGTCCAGAATTGAATTGATGGATTGGAAAAGATTAAATTAGTGATACTAGGGATGCCTCTGTACCACCTCCACTTACCGTAGTTCACAGAATGTAACACTCACATTCATTTGCTGCTCACCGTCATTCACAGAATGTAACGCTTACAAATTAAGGTGCTCCGGGCCCTGTGGGGATTTTTTACTAAATGGCCCGCTCTGATACCTATGGGTAAAAACATTGCAACTCGTATTTAACCCCTGATGCCCTACTGAACCACTTAAATTTGTCACAAGTGCCCTGTTTACGGGAAATCAGCATAACAAATTAATCGCCGCCCCAACAACAAACTCTTCACATGTTCAACAATTAATAAGCCGATCTGAGAACTTCTTAGAGTGCTACAATCTGTGAACTACGGTAGTAGGGATGTAAGGATAAGTGACTGTTGAGTCTTGGGTCCATACACATGTCCACAACATCATGTGTATCTCGAGCAATTAGTTCTCTGGGGCCTAGAACTGTTCAGAGAAGTTCTAAAGTGAGTCGATTTGATTCCCCAGGGAATAAAAACACTTACAAATTGCCTGCCTGAGATTCTCAACCAAGGAACCTAGGATCATCTCCAGGATCACCTCATAATTGATTGATCTGTCGATCTATTACAAGGATCAAAAGCTTCATCTATCAACAAGAAATGTTCAAAAGAAGACAGACAAAATGTCCCAAGGATATCGACCACTCTGGAACTCCTCCAAATCAAACAACTTAGACCCAAGATACTCTTTACCGGAGAACAAAGAATCTGACGAAGAGTCCCCAAGCAGATCATCAAGATTCAACTACGGCAATGAAGAAAGACAGAGCAATCAACTAGAAACAAACATTCCAGAAAAACAATAAGACCACACAAATCACGAAGAAGAAACACTACAACCAGGCAAAGAAACAGAAATGGCATCAAACAAATCTCGACAACGGATATACAATAGAATAACAGAGTTCACTCGTCAACCAGACTCAACAGAACACACAACTCTCAAAAGGTTAGTCAAACTAATTCAAACAAGAAATATCACACCCAAACCAAAGAACTGGAAGGAAGTACATAAACCTTACTTCATCTCATATGATCTAGAGGGATTAACCAAGGAAATCAATGTAATAACAAATGAAAGTGATGCCTAGTTTATCTTTTTAAAATTGGATTTCGGCGGATTTTTTAGGGCAATTGGCACCTGGGTGCGTTCTGGAGGCCTTTTGGCGGGCCAATTTTGGTACTTGATTGTAAGCTAGTAGAAATTACTAGGATGTCACCCCCTCTCTTATCACCCATCACTGAGCACTCATCTCAAATTAAGAATCATCGAAAATAATACTGAAAATGAAAGAGGAACAAACAATTAAGGTAACCATCAAGGAGAGCCGCCACACTGTCAGAATTCAGCCATTGATGTTAAAGTAAGTACCACTAAATCAAACTTCAAGACAGCTGCCAGGACAGTTGGCAGCAAAACCAGTTCAGATGAGAAGCCTGAGCTGATGTCTAACTTCAAGGTCATGAGTGAAGATACAGTGAAGAAGGTAGAAGGATCGATGCGAGTCATAGACGAGGAATGTGATGCAGTTGTACATGACCGCATAGGCCTAATGACAGGAATTGAACCTTTTATCATGCCGTGGGGAGACACATCGAAGGATGCCAAACAAGTTTTATCCCTCGAAGGTTTGAATCACCCCGTGAACAAATACCTTTGGAAAAGTTGTAGATGTAAAATAAGACAGAGAAAATGTTGAAGACTCTAGTGATATTAGCTTCGAATAACATAGTTTAGGAGTATATGCTTAATGTTTCAAAATTGTGCGCTTGGCTGTCGAAATGACAAGAAGTATTTTCCCAAATGTTAAACTTCAACAGAAACTTATTGAAGTCACTGAGACACATCAATACATACTATTAGAGACTACACAAGTGTGAAGATGATCATAGAATTAGAGACGCTTTAGAGATACTTGTTAGGCAACTCCTAAGAATTTAATCATGTTACATTCTCTGCACACACAAAGGATTTAAAGTGATCCATCAGTGACTGGATAGATTTTCCCGAGAAAAGTTTGAGGTGCCTAAAGGAATCAAAATCGGAATTTCATAATGTATTGTACCCAAACAAATCAACAGTTATGCCTTTGAAATACATTCAAATGCCCCCGTGCCATGACGAATAGTGTGTCCTAATACAATGTTTGAGCTTGGACTCATCATAGGGTCTGTCCTTTTGTTCAAAGCTGCTTCAACCATGAACACTGATGTGGATTCAAAACTCATTTGAAGAAAAGTGGAGCTGATGTCTGCCATTCCTATTCGATTCATTGGTTTATATTCCCCATCATATGTCATGAAATCAGCAATTAATGATCTTAACAACCCAAGATGTAAATTTTGAGATCAAATCTGACAAGATTTTCATTCACACTTTACAAACAGTTCACTTACAAATGTCTTGGGTCAACTTCAATACCATACACCGCAAAAACTCCTCGAATTTGATCTGCAATGCTCATACGAGCTGCTTCTACTCCATAAGCACAACGAATTGCCCATATATCATTTGAAACAAGTTTGTTGTGATTGACAGCATCCTCTCCCAAACTCCAGATTTCTTCGAAATTACATCCAGCTGTCTGAAGGCACCTTCCACGGCCTTCTTCGTTGTTGACAAATCCTTCTTTGATTTTAGGTCGAGCCCTGACAATTGTATCCGCTGCAGCACGTTCGACGAGGCCAACCATGAGGAGTGGACAAGTAGATGGGTCAACTCTCAGGGGGTCGAGTATGATAGAGTTTTTAGACTGACTGAACCTGCAAGTGTTGGAGGATCTCGACTCGAGCTCATCATCGCTCTCTTCACCTTCAGTGATGACAGCTGGGTCTTCTCCGTCCTCTTCTTCATCCAAAACCTCCTTGGCGGAAGTCTTGGCAATCCTTTTTTCGTCATCGTCCATATCACCGTAAGAAGTCATTTCCTTTCTATGGCCATACCTTGATGCATTAACACCATCTTCATCACCCACCTCTTCATCATCGTATTCGTCATCCTTTGATTTCTTGCTCGGCTTTGCCGTTTGTGCTTTGTCGTCTTCCACAAAGTCAGTCGCAACACCTCCTAAAACGTCAATTTGTGCAGAATTGCCAGAAGATTCGTTTCGCTTCATTTCAGCTTTCATAACTCGAGCTAATTTCGGAATGAATACCTTAGTGACAACACGGCAGATATCCTCGGGTCGTAATCCGAACGCTTCTTGGATGCGCTCTGCGGGATGGAGCTTGAGTGTGACATAGTAGCACCTTTCCCAGACAGAGCTGGGTGACTTTTCTAGTGCTTCCCTCACCGTAATTCCGCAGTGGCTCGCAAGGAGATCCATCAGAGAAAGCTTGGAAAAATATCTTGTCATGCGAAGAGCTTCGCGATCGCTGATGGATGGGTTCAACGGCACACTCATGGTGGGTGTCTTCAGCTCTCTGGACGCAGTCATAATAATTTCACGGAGTCTTGGAATCCCTAAGGTGACATTAGCACCAGCTCCAGCCAAGTGAAAAGTGTTAAGTGTCATTTGGGTGGACGGTTCGCCAATGGATTGTGCTGCGATTGATCCTACAGCTTCCCCAGGATGTGCTAAGGCTGAAGAGTATTTTGCAGCCACAATTTCATTGAATGCCTTTATTGTCAGCCCTGAATTTTCAATGGCTTTTCTCACTTCCAGTTTGTTTGCAGCTTTTGAGGTTAGGTCGGCAACCTTTTCTGATACACACGCTCCAGATGAACCTAATCGATATGCTCCATTGTTGCGGGTAAAATCCGATAACACCGGATCAGGGCATCCAGGCTTAATGAGCTCACACTGAAACGATGCCGCTGGTGACTTCTTACTGCCACAGTAGCTGAAAGACGCAGATTTCGGTACATTTTTGACAATAACTCCATTGTGATGGTACTTGATGTCAAAATGTTTGCCGTCGCTATGCTTTTTGACAATGGTAGCATCAAACCAACCTTCACTAATTGCACCTCTAGCCCACTGGCCACCTATTCTTGACTTTCTAGCCCTGACAAAGCTACCTTTGTCAAACAAATTACTTGAATGTGTCTTTAACTCTTGAGCTCGGATTTGATCACTTTTAGCTATGTCAATCGTTGATCCAGGCAGAGACGGATATTGCTTCTTCAGTGACTCATGATTACGAGCAAGAAACGCAAAAGTTCTTGGTTCACAGTCTAGGTGAGCAGCCTTTGTTGGATCAATACCATCCTCTCCATAAACGAATTGAACAACACCCCCTTCACCATCACGAACAGTGTGATCATATGAAACCTTGAGCTCCTCTAGATGCTTCACAAGACATCGCTGCAAGTAACCCGATCGAGAGGTCTTAACAGCAGTGTCTATAGGGTGGTTCAAGATGAGTTTTCGCTTGATTAGTATAAGAGTGATTCACTCTGTTTCTGTCACGGAGATAGAACGTACCTACAAGCCCCTCTCGACCAGCCATACAATGGAAATAATACCTGATAGGGGAAATCAGTGTGTGTTCGATGGAATGATGATCAATTATCTATTTCAACAATTGGCACTTACTCCTGTGGTCGAACTCCTGTCAAGAACCGATCTGTAATAAAACCATCTGCTCTGGGACTCTTGAATACGTATGACAAGCAGTTGATAGAGCAAGAGTGATGAGTTATTTTGTCACCATAAAAATGCATCGTGTTAAAACAGAAAGTAGACAGTTACTACTTACTGGATCATAAGGAGCAAAAGAAGGAAGTGTCCTACCGCTACTCATCCTCGGCACTCGCCTACCTTCCAAAGCTTGCTGACCCAAGGAGCACGATACTTGAGATTGGTTCACCATTGAACCTTTCGCACCGGTTGTTACCATCAAACCAAATGTCTAATAAACATTCAGGAAAAGGAGAATAATGCAATTGAGACCAAGCAGATGGGTCATCAAGATCAACTTAACAACTTACGTTTTCAGGAAACGGGACAGCAAGTCCATCAGGCAAGCATAGCTTAATTATATCAGAAGCCAATGGGTTCACTTGTGACTGCATAAAACCATCAAGGGCTGCTGAATTTTCTTTCCCATCCCCACCTGACAATAATTCTCCAATTTTTGCACTAACGGCTGCTTTTTCATGTGGCTTCAGTGGTTCTTTTGACTTGGGATCACTTGCCACATTAGGTATTTCAACTTTCCCTCCTTCGGACTCCGCCCATGCCTTTGCTGCACGAGAGCCGATGTTGTAGGAATCCTAGGTGCAATATACAAAGACAATGGAGATGTAATTTCTGATATTAGAGCAGAGATTACAAATTGAAAATGGAATCAGTTTCACATTACCTTGACAAGTTGCCGGCGCTTGTTATCTGCATCTGGCGTCAGAATCAAATCTTCCATTCTACAACTGTGTCCTGAGTAATACTGGATATATGCAGTAAACAATCGGCCAAGAGCATTCACTAGGAAAAGATAAGTGACAGGATTGCGGAGATGTAAGTTTAAGTTCAATAAAGCTGAAAGCATAATCCAACAACTAAAGAGGTACTTACAAATCAATCCTGCTCTGCTTCCGCCATACGCTTCGTATACAGCATGGACGAGTGAAAAATCCGAAGCCCCAAATGCAGCCTTGTCAAGCACACCCTGTAATAAATCTCCATCTCGTACTATGACTAAGTGCTCATTCCATGATTCACCAAATGCACTTGCCGGAGTCTTGGCCTTTCTTTCCATTGATAGGCCGGGATAATTAAACGAAGGGTCTTCATCACGGTCATTCCCTTTCCTCAGATGTAGCAGCAGGGTTGATATGACTTGTTTTCCGGTCCAGAGTTCTTTGGGCTTGCGAATTGCTGGCGGCATGAGTTCAATATTGGCATCAGATCGAATCAATTCCAAGCCTGGTAGAGACCCAAGAGCTGCAAAGAGAAGCTGCTGGTATTCATCTTTCTCGATAAACGTGTTCATGCAGGTTAGTTTCACTCCAGCATCTACGTGATCTTGAATTAAACCACGGAGCGGAGTCCCATCAGTAGGTACAATGAACTGGCTGTCCGTTGCAGCAATAAAATGTGCCTCAGCAGAAGCAAGGTAGCTTTGAGGGAAATGACAGTTCATCTCGTCTCCATCGTAGTCAGCATTGTATGTATTACAATTAGCGTAATGCATTCGTAAAGTGTTTTGGGTTGGGCTTTGAAAGAAGAGCACATGAGGTGCATAAGTAACTTGCATTTGATATGGGGAGCTAAAGATTGGTAATGCTATAACGTACCTAAAAAGCACACGCACTCGATGACCCATGATTCCCGGCTTGTGAAGAGTAGGCTATTAAATGACAGGAAAGAGTTGAGCCAGATGTAAAACAATCAAAAACAACAGACAGAATTGGTGTGTCCTCAGTACGAACAAACGAATATCTCAACTCCAAACGCCAAACAAGCATATTTCTACGCCCATCCAACAAAAATCAAGATATCCATTCACCCGATAAATGGAGTCATAATCTAACATCTGCAACTTATTCAGAGTGGTGCATGACATTGATATCTCTTCATCGGACACTCCAGTCACCTATAAAAACTTAATCATCGAGAACCAGACTCACCTGCCGATTCATAAGTACCATATCACCGTCTCTCAACTGTCTACCAACCTTAACCACCCCATTATCCGACAACAACCTTGCCGCAATAGCCTGTCGACTAGAATCCTTCATCTTACTCAAATCCACCCTCTGCCCGTTGGGGAATTCGACCCACACCGCACCGGGGTATTGAGCCGGTCCCCGTTCTACGAGTTTGCGCATTTCGGCAATGTTGAGTGATGTCACGGGGGTGGGGAAGGTGAGTGTTTTGGCGAAGTGGAGGGGGAGTCCGATTTCGTTGGTGCCAATGTATGGGTCGGGGGAGATGACAGAGCGGCATGCGTAGTTGACACGTTTTCCCATCATGTGCCTATGCAATGTGATTGTTAATCATGAGACAATATTATTTTCCAGAACTGGCAATCAATGTAAGATGCTAACAAAAATTGACAACTCACTTTCGGAAAATCCCCTCCTTCTTCTCCAACAACTGCCGAATACCAGGAGGAGCACGATTGGCAGTCCCCGACGGATCTCTCGTACTATCCATAAAACAATTCACCGTCGTTTGCAAATCCACCCAAATCTCCAACATTTTAGCCTGTCCCCTATCTTTCTCCTTGCCGATTTTGCTCAGTTCCTTATCGTTGGCATTGTTACGTCTCAATTCGGCTTCTTCCGACGTCAAGTCGTGGATACTGGCAAAGGCACTTCGGATACGGGCGTTTAATTCCAGGACTTTGGAGAGGTAAAAGTTCTGAGAGTGTTCTACGGTCATGTTACCCATTATTACTGGAGGACGAAAACGAGAGGGTGGGACGGGCAAGGCCCGTAGGAAGAAGAAGGTGTAGCCTTTGCCTCCTCCAGAGATGGCTTCGGCGGCATCCGAAGTAGATCGTGGTCGCGTAGCATTGGAAGATGCATTAGTTTCAGCCTCGGAATAGTCTCCAGTCACACTCATGTGTTCGGGGGAATGAGCACATCCAAAGAACTTGGAACATAAGAACGGTTCCTTGTTCCAAGTAAGACGACATTGCGCCTCGACTTCCAAGGCATGCATGAAGCTATCTTGAGTGAGTGCATTTCTTCCTTTTTTTGTGGATACAGTGGCTTTGCGAGAGATACCCCCACCTGTGGGGTCAATATCATCGTCTTGGGCTGTTGCAGAGCCTGTCTTCTTCTTGTTTGATTTGGACTTGCCTCCTTCCTCTGCTTCTTTGGCTTCATCATCAATTATATTCACACCATCTTCCTCATCATCAGAAATGCCCATATCATGAACATCATCTTCTGAATCAGGATAAACCTCATCATCTTGATCATTGTAAATTGCCTCACCGCCGTGGATGCTGGCACAGGCAGGTCTGATTTTGATTCGTTCTTGAATGTTTTGCTTGTAAAGAAATTCAATTGAATGGTGAGATTATAATATCTTGAGTCGATGGATTACTGGACAAAGCAAACAGTTTTACAGTTGATTCAGTAACAACAAGCTTGGCAATTCAAACAAACAAAGCATGCCCCAGTCATACATCAGCAACAAATACGACAACAACAGCAGCAACTTTACATAAATCAAGATTCACTCATCACAACAACAGTCTTCTTCACCAACTCACCTGGGCATTCCTCTTGGGCATGGCAACCTGAAACATCTTATTAAACTGATCATGCCTAATCTTGGGACTAAAGGCATTACAATTGGCACACTTGAGACAACTGGTACAGGCTTTCTGAAACTCCTTCAAGATCTTGCGCCTCACACCTCGTTCGTGCATTGTCAACACGGCAGGAGTGTAGTTGGACTCTTGTTGCTGTTGCTCCAGTGAATTCATCTTGTCTTGAAGGAACTGATCCAAGGCTGCCCCCGTGGCAGCTACTAATTCTTGCTTCATTTCTCTACTGCTGCTGCCAGCCTTGCCACCAGCACCAGCAGCCGCATCTCCACTCTTGTTCCCCACAACCCCCGCCATGACATCATCCAACTCCAACGCCTCTCCAACCCTCCCCCCATCAATCAAGGCCAACTTGACAGCAAACACTTTACAATTCCTCTCACTCAATCGCAGCCCGTGACAATTCAAACACTTCATCTTCATCAACTGAAGCAGCTTGGGAAAAAAGAGGGGATGGTACACCGGCACGCACAGCTCGATGTGTCCAAAGTGTCCGGGGCAGAGGGACCTGACGTTGCCGCAGGTTATGCACAGTTCGTTATCTACTATGTTATTAGTGTTATTATTACTGCCGCCAGCAGTGGGACCCAATAAGGGATCGTACAGCCCCCTCGGCAGGGGAGTGCCCAGTGCATCGTACGCCAGGCTGGAGGAGATTTCGCAGACGGAACGTTGCCGGACTTCGTCGTCGGTGTAGATGGAGAATTGGATGGAGGTGGGGCGGTTGCGTGGGATTAGTTGGTTTATGTTGGCCATTTTTTTATATTTTATGATTGCTTGAATATTGTTTGATTAATTGATTGATTTCCGGCCTTTATGTTCAATTATGCAATCGATTTGTTCGAGGTTTGTTGATGTTGAATGATTCGTTTCAGAGGGAGACGGCTGTCAAGAAGTAGGACGGTTCATGATGTTGATGGCCATCATGGTTTTGTGGTTTCAGTTGTTGAATGTTGAATGGCTACGAAAGTATGTGACTAAATCAGAAACTGTACAAAATCTTACAGCGTAAAAAAACAAGAAGATTTCAAGAAGATTCTCGCTGCAAGACTTGATAAAAAATATTTGCACAGACTTGATAAATATATCAATCATTTTCATTTGACTGGGCCAGCCAAAGGTGAATTTTGATTCAATGAATGAGGGATGTGGTATTCTTCTTAGCTCTTAGTCATCACTATTTTTCATGCCAAGATTAGATTAGATTAGATTTATCGTCGTACATTACCTTTCTGTGTCCGGATTTTGTATTTAAAAGGTAAAAAAATATGTTTTTGGA